>WOGN01002629.1:0-16428 GCA_015342105.1 Leptinotarsa texana
GGAAGACCTGAAAAATCAGCAGTCGCCCATCATATTTTGCAACAAAACCATTCCATAGACTTCAGTTCATTAAGATTAGTTAGACAAGTTAACAACAATAGGCAACTAGACGCCTATGATAGTGTAGAAATAAGTAAACACAATAATATCATGAATAACGGACCTATACCAAAGAGCATACTATATAGCTTGTTAAAATAATGTTGTTGGGTTTACTGATTATTACAAAGGACGCATTGCAAAAATAAATTTAGATATGCATTATTGTAAAATTAATTTTATATAGCTGAAAATTGTTTTATAAACATCTTCAACAGTTAAATACATATTGTAAAATAATAGATGAGGAAAAATTGTAAGATTAATTTAGGTTGGTATACCTGTATGGGTGGTACACCTGGATGGTTTACCTGTATGGGATATCTATATAGCATAAATAGGGTTAGCTCGCGTTTGTTTCTAATTTTAATCTTCCTCTTTGAAGATGATCACTTGGTGATCGAAACACGTGCCGAGGTGTTAAAAATAACCATTTGGTGTTGGAAAAAAACTCCAGTAATATTCATTACTACACCAAAGGTTCCAAACAGTGCATCATAAATTATTACACTCGCAATGTTCAATTGTTAATGACACCTTCCATTTTTATTCAAATAATATGTTTAATTATTTTCTTCAAATCTTTTCCAACAAATTACACACTATTACAAAAATAGGTATTATTTTTTGTAAATCCGTACTGATTTCAAAGAACTACCCTTAAAAGAGTATTAGGGTGACAATTCGCAATAATAATCCCCAATGTAAAATAATATATGTATTTTCTTTTGAAATTGTGAAATTCATGTATGTGCCGTGATTTATGTTTTTATATTCGTGTTTTATCCTTATTCTTTAATTTCTTACCCAAGTATGATAAACTATTGTTTTCATTTTTTATGTATGTATATATTATGTAATACAATCGCTTATTAAATGTACATTAGGTACCAAAAATTATTAGTCAACAATCATGTATTCCTGTGATGAAAAATGCTACATGTCGTTCTTTTCGGACTAGACTTCGGTTCAGAAAGTTGTTAAACTTATCGACAAATTACGACACATATTATCGAGAGAAAAAAACTCATTCTTCCTTTATCACAAGAAAAACATCCTGGCAAAAAAAATGCATAATGACGCACCTTGTCCACGTTCTGTTTACATACTGATAAACAATTAATATTGGCAAATAACTATTTCGAAGGAATCGCAGCTAAACATAGTAAAGAGGCCGCGCCATTGAAAGTCATAAAAACGATTTATGGAGTAATTTATTCCCCGTTTGGGCATAGGACGACTTTGGTTCAGAGATGGAACAAACAAACTTTCGATTTGAAATCTACAGAGGCAAACATATTGATTTTGCACATTGACGTAGTTTCCAACAGGGTCTACAGACAGATAACTACTATATGGGCAGACGAGCTTGTTGACAGTTCTGACAATCTGTTACCCGAAACTCATACTTATTTCTAATAGTAGGTTTATGCCAACAGCCTCTTTAGAGCGTCAACTGCGTGTACTGTCCTGGTGCAAATGTTTATGAAGGCTGCAACAGTTTTCTTTATAAAAAGGCGATGTTTCAACACACTGAATTTCTTTTCATCCATTTTCTTGAAACTAACAAAAGTCGCTTCACCCAAAATGTTCTATTCCTCAAACAAATAGTCCGTCAGCTGTGAAATTTCTACACATGTCTCTTGAAGCTAAGGGTTAACTAAAATCATTTGTATATAATACATCTTCTTTTGTACTGGGTTTATTATGTGATTACATTGAGTTAGCCTGCCTGAAGTGAAACAGCCGTCTCTAGACTCCAGTTAACTTCAAAAAAATGAACTTTGGAGGGTGGTCGGTTGGTTAGCGTAAGTGGTTCGTTTTACTCATTCAATCGACCGCTATTTGAACGTTGGTTCGAGCCCAATTGTCTATCTATCGATTATTAATCCCTTGTGCTTCGTAGTTCCTCGATTATATTTTGAGTTACATTTGGAGGTTATGTCTAAGAAGTTGAGCGATTGAAAAGTTCTTCATTTATATGTGAAATGGGTGGAATTCGACGTTCAACAGAATAGATTTCCGATTTAAATTTTCCAGAAATTCAATAGTTTTCAATGTTCAAAATTTGTTTAGACTACAGCAAGTTGAATATTTGGCTATATTTAAAGGGAAATAGGTGTCTTCCTTATTGGAGTTTATCAAACACGGTTCGATGGCAGATAGGTACTTACAGGTATTCTAGAAAAAACCGTTCAAACAGAAAGCTACAGCTGCAGGAAGAGCTTTATTTATTTCGGTCCCGCTCACTAGATGCGCGTTAGAAGATGGCGACACGGTACATTTGCTCTTTAGTACTTCAGAGGGTTGTGAACATTTTCTAGTCTCTTCCTAGATTTTACGTGCTTTACTGCAGCTACAACCATATTTTTGGTGACGCACCTAAATTATTTTGTCGAAAATTAACAATGAAAAAGGTATCCATATGGTTCCAACTTTCTGAGGCATACAGTACATGATGCGGGTGTTCCATGTAGGTACAGTGATTTCTACCAGCAAAAAGGTTTTCAAAATATCTCATCATTTAAAGAGACTGTCATAATTAACTTAAGAGAATTAGGGAGTAGAACGACTTTTCAATAAAATTCATTTGAAACCAGCATAAGCTTAGATTTTACCAACTTTTCTTTCGACTCCTTGAAAGGAAAAACTTCATTTATTATCTGGCTGAAAATTTTACTATCACTATACATTGGTATCATAAGTATATTTACCTACTGATAAGGAAAAATCCGATAACAAAAAAGCAAACGTAATAAATTGATGATTGAATTTTTTTAGTAACATAAGCTCTAGAACAAATCATTTTCAAGAATCAGTTTATGAAAACTTCACAAACAATATGACTAGTCACTGCTCACATTTTCAGCGATCCCTTCATGAACCCCTAAGATACGCCGCTGTTCTTCAACCCTCGACATCTACTCTGACAAAACTGTCCAGTTTAATTAAGATAATCCATGGAACAGATAGAATACTCTCGAGAAATAGTCACAACCAACATTCTCCGCCAACATTATCACTCAAGTCATTACAAATACTTAAATTATGCATAGCAGTGTTTGTAATGGAATGCAGAATGTGTCAACGTTATAACTCATCCACCGTTTGGCTCACGGTGTAGCAAAGTACCCGTGAAAACCTTCGAGAGCCAATAATAACGGTACCCAGAACGAGCTCAACATCCACTTCATCCATGCAAATAAAAAAATAAACAAACCGAAAAGGTGCCCTTGCAGGAGTAAGAGCCACCTCTGAAATCGATATAAAAAGCCATCAAACCGATGCGTTACTAAGTTTTCAGGCATATTTTTACGATTATCCGAAACATACGTGTCCCGAGCAGCCCTGAAAACACGTTCGAATCTCAAAAAGACCCACCTCTTCTCTCCTCATCACTTCCACCTGGAGTCTCTTGTTGAATTCCTCGCACTCGTCCTTGTAACGTTCCATTTCCTCCTTGGTCTGCCTCATCTTTTTCTTGAGCACGTCCAAGAGGGAGCCTTGCTGGATGTTGGTGGTCATTTTGTTGAGGAAAAGTCAAACACACTCTCACGAAAAACAAATTGCAAACCACTCGCGACAAGCGCCTGAGTCAACTGGGCGAGTCACCGGCAAGATGGCTGACGCGCAGCCGCAGCAGACACCTGCTGGACGACGATTTTGACATGGGCATGGCAGTTGTCGCAGCGTTGCCGGATGCAAAGAAATTTCATTAGATTTGAGGAAGTTGATAACGGAATGGCGGTTTTCTCATCATGAAAAATTCAAAGGGATTGAAGCTAGAAAATGGTAGTCGAAGAATAAATGCCAAAAATGTGTAATCAATTGAGAGTTTTTCGTGGCGCCACAGCGAAAAAGTTGACATTTGTCAGTAACGAAAGACTTTGACTTAGCAAATAAAAATCATGCATCCGAAGATCAATTTTGTAACATAAATATCATTGCACGAAATAAACCGAACCTAATACACACAGAGGAGTTGTATCGTCTGTACCGCAATATAAAAATGAATAATGAGATTGGTAGTATGCAAGCATAAATGAATGAAAAACTAAATTGAAAGGTCGGGTAGTAGATGCTTTTTGGCGTTCTACTTGAATTTCTAAAATATCTGGCAGCACTGCAAACGCCATCCCATTCAGAGATTCGAATTCGCGTGGTAAATGAATTGGAAATTGTCGATGGATGAAAATGGGAATAGTAAGTGTTCGAAATATACAATGCGAGCAAGGAAACGCTTTGTTTAATTAGCTCCCGTTACGGGTCAAAACACAGGGGGCAAGGCCCAACGAATGCCGGATCATAGGCGTGTGTAGGGAAAGGGATCAAGGTAGTTGCCCCTTAATCAGCGTTATTGTTATACCTACGATCGGAGACTGTCGAGAGAAATTATGTTACTTAATTCTATTCCTGAATATATTCTTGCGGTTGACATACTCACAGAGGGTTTTTATAGAATATAACATTAGCTACTAGATTTACTCCATACTTTACAGATTTTTTGTAAAGACAGGTAAATGAAGGTGTGAAATACAACTTTCTGGAAGGTAAAGAAATTGAAACATTAAAAATTCATAATTTCTAATGATAGATCGAATTGATTTTAATAATTCGCTTCTGCTTATATGTTATAAATGTTGCTGCTGAATATTGCTTGAACATATTAGCCATTTAATTTTTTTTCTTTTCAAAAAATATTTAAATCAATTCTCTCTGATCATCAAGGTGTTTGGTATAAGAGCAGCCATAGTGTTCAGGCTTCAAGCATTATTTTTTGACAGAGTCTAATGAAACCAATCCTAAAACTGCTGAAGGAGATGGTAAATGTCAACAAAATTGCGGATCTTTCCTTAAATTTGTAACAAATAGATTTTCGATAAATTTTTGATGTTCTGGTCAACTTCAATGTACATTTGGTAAACCAGAACGATAAATAATCAAGACTGGTGTACTGAATAAAGTTGATAATCAGGAGAATCATAATATATTATCCTCACTCTCAGATATCAATCATGAATCATGAAGAGTAAGCATATTAAAGCAGTCCTAGAAGATGAACATCTTTTTTCCTAGTTTAATGCATGATATAATGTACCAAAGGTACTTCAAAAATATGATAGATGTTCGATTGAAAGAAAATTATTCGAAAGTAACCTCAATGTGAAAACTTTATCTATCCCAGTATTATATTCGCGTCCCTCGATTAAGAATTAGACAAAAGGATATTACTTTCTGACAGTTTTTTTTCAAGTATTTATCTTTACAGGATTTACTGGTCGTTTTGGCTAAATATGCCAATACAATTTTGAATAGATAATTCCTTTAAATAAAATATTGCCAACACAATTTAAATTTTGAAAGTTTATTAAAGTATTGTTTTTTAAAGAATGCCCTACAAGCGGCTATGAATATATGAAAAAAAAAAATCGAAAAAACAATCAAATGAAAATAATATTATGGAGTACATGTCATTATTTGTTTTACTATACATCTATGTACATGTACAAATAATCCAATAAACGTAAAAATATTTATATAATTCTTGACATGATTAATGATTTTTTTCAAGAACCCCTCAGATAATCATCAAATTAACTCAGCCTCTAATGTTCAGTATTTAGTTTGTTGCTTTCATTTTCCAAACCTGTACCAGTATCAGTTATACCCTATTACTCATAGAAGACTTGATTTATTCAAGAAATGTTCCAAACAAAAATACATGTTTTATTAAAACTATCAAAATTATCAGTTTACTAGATTGTCAAACCGTTTTTACTATCTCGGAAATTCAATTGTTTTTAAATCGTCTTCAAATGGCGAGAAGTTTTTATTTATTGTGGAATTTTTAGTCTCTATAAAAACATTTTTGTATGGTTGACTTCAATATAGAAAATATCCATGTTGTCATTTTTCCTTGAAACTATATTATGTTCAAAATAGGCGCATGTATTTGTATCTTTATATTGATGAATCACATGATATAAATACATCCTATTCTCCTTGAGCCCTTGTTGCCATTATGCATAATAATATTCATTCGACTGATAGAATGTTGAATTTTAACTATAGAATATCATTATACAAAGTTCACATAGAAAATTTGAATGTTCATAAACCACAAACCAAATGTAAACTTTAATAGTCGAAAAAATGGATGAATTTGCAAACTTTGAGTGCTTAATTCTGACACTAAAAATGTGCGGACCCCGTATATTCCAATGATAACCTTTGAAAACACACAAAATTATCAATGTGCATCCACCTAGAAGTTCAGTGTACCAGAAAGTTATAATTTATAGATGTAAAACATCCGCCAGATTAGAGTATCAAAATGAATTTGAAGCAGTATAATAATAACGCCATCTGCAAATAAGTAGCAAAAACACTCTATAGCGACATTACCACATACAAATTCCCGACATCATGTGATGTGGCAACCATGCGTAACGTCTAACAGCTGTTATTTGACAGTTTTCACCCTCGAGGCTGGGGTCCTAGATGTTTACAAAAAGCGCATGTCTGTGAAGGTTTGTCTATTCGAATTCTAAAAATACCCAGAAGTTGCGATCCCGATAGATCACAGTTGTTCAAAACCGACTAGTCACCGCTCATCTGACATTCGAAAAATAAATAATACAAGGACCTACCCTCTTGAGCTGCGTATTCATAATATTCTGGAGCTCGTTTCTGATCAAGGTGAACCTCATCAGCGTGTCCGAGCTGAATATGGAGCTAAAAGCCAGACCTGGATAATCGGCACACCGCCTGTTGCGACGTTTCTCCCTCTCGGCTACCACTTCAGTCATTTCAGACGTACAGCGGAGCTTCGATAATTCTTCCATTTCAGGATCCAGGACGGATTCCTCCTGTTCCTGATCACTGAGGCTGGACCCTTCGGCTTCGGGTCGGTGGACGAGGGACATGTCTTGCTCGGGCTCTTCGACTTTAGCCACTTTTTGTTTCTTAGGTTTGCGTGTTTTGTTGCTACGGTCGTCTTTGACATTTTTTGCGGAACTGTCGCTATTATTTTCGTCTATTTGTTTACTATTACTACTACTAGGGATTACGTCGTCATCACAATTGGTTAAATCTATCACTTCAATATCACAATTGTTGACTTTTTGGGTTATCGGTTTGTTCCCAGCTGCGGCACTGCTGTCTTTTGCTACGTTTTCGTTTGTTATTGTTGACTTCTGCACTGTCACTGCGATATTTTTACCAAACTCGCTCTGTTTCGTCAGCAAGTTTTCCTCGAGGGCCATTCTCCTTCTGTTACCTTCATTCCTGGGGTGGTGTTGGTGTCCCCTTTTTTTCGCACTCCCCGCCGCCCTCTGTGTTGACATTTTGATAGGGTGACACTTCAACGCGTGCGGCTCTCATCCGCCATCTTGAACTCACTGGCGCTGCGCGCGACGGCTGTCTACCGAACTAAGTCACCTGTGGCGTCATCCGCTGGCCACGTGAACCGCCGAACACGCGGTAGCGTTGAAACGTCGCATTAAAAAAGAATTCACTAATGACCGATGGCTTGCCTGCTTGATCGTGGACGCAAATACACTTCGATATTGGGAAATACACGCACTAGACGCGTTAACGCGGTCTGCGGCGTTGCCAGATGAGAAGACATTACTTAGGATGTGAAGAATTTGATAACAACTCATGAAAATAATAATTTTTTGTTCATGTCATGAGAAAGCTACAGAACAATTGAAGTTACCGAGGACCAGTCACCGAAAATATTTTTGTAGAAGCATTCCTTCGAATTTGTCTATCAGTCAATAGACTTACAAATATAATAATTCCGGCCGAATGGTCTTTGAAGTCATAGAAGAAAAAATGTGAAATTCAGATGAAGTTGAAGAAAAAAGACGACGTAAAAATTCACAAGAGACCGATTCATCTAATTGTGTTTATAGTTTTGACATGTCAAATTTTTCATCAAGGTAGGTTAATGGTTTCAAATGTCATTTCAAAACCCTGTTAAATACCTAAATTGGAGCCTTCTGGCCCAGTTATGAACAGTTTACTTTAGGTGAAAGTTATTGAATATGATTTTTCATAAAAGAACGCAAAAGATTTGTGGTAAAATCTAAAGAATTTTCAAATTTTGATCTGGCAACAGTGTGTCTGGCAAGCGCTCAAGAATGCTCGCAAGCCCTGCGGCGTATGCAACCAACGTTGCAAAGTGAAATTGGTGAAATTTTTGCAGATTCTTGACGAATTCAGTGATGATGAATTGTTGACCCACATTTTTTAAGTGTTACGCGAAAAGAGCGAGAAGTAATGATACAGTGAGATTGCGTCACAGGCGCAGACGACGAGGGATCGGACCATATTTGGCGTGCGATCGAGTTCTTGGTGTATTTTTAGAACCCTCGGAAACGCGTGGCATAGTATTTAGCCGCTAATGTGCCAAGGATAGTTTATACAATGGAACTAGTTTGTATTGTATGGGTCTACACGCTAAAAAGGAAAGAAATTACGTAGCTGGAGTTGATACCAATTCATAAAATTGTCTTACTTTTGTTGGTAATATATAATTAAGCGATATATTTTCCTAGCCCACTGCAATCATGAGATTCGGTAAATCAAAGGGGATAAGTAATATATCCCCAACAATCCATAGTAGTACGGAATAACTTATTGAACCAGTACAAAAATCGACCTAATCATTCGTCAGCTACAGCGTCGAGAAGAGAATAAGAACAGACTACATTAGTGATGTTAGGAGGGAAATTTCAATTACAATACATCGCGGGATCCAACTATTTACTCTCCCATTCACTTTCGAGCATACTTTTGACGTTCCACGAAAATTTCTTATGATTTTCATGGTCGAAAATGTTTTTTTCCTTCAGATAAGGTTGGCATTGAAGTAAATCCATTGTTGCCAGAGATTTTTGAAGTTGTAGTGAGAGAAGTGAGATCGAACTTGGCTTCTCTGATCATTCAAATAAATAACCATTGGATGTGAAGTTAATCAAAAAATTTGTATATTTTTGTGGTAATTAGTGAACAGTGAGTGTAATTTTTTTGTACGTAAGCAATAACTTCAAATTTGGCTGGGAGAAATTGATGGTAAATTTTAATTAATATATACGAAACAGAACTTTACACAGTTTTGTCCCGGGTTGTAATCAGAGATAGAGGCAAGTGAATGGATCAAGAAATCAACATAGTTCTCACGAAAGTTTAACTTTTTTAGCCAATTGGATCGTAAACCCAGTAGCATTTCAAAGATGGTCTATAAAAATGGACCTTGAATATTTTTTATGTCGAAAAATGGACAGCAAAAAAAGTAAAGTCGAAATTAAATGTATATTAAATGGGTATATTTTTAAAAAAGTTTTTGGGAAAGAAAGGTCTTCGCTTTGTGAGGTTTTGACTTAAGACACTTGCCAAGTGTATATGAATATATCGAACACTCCTTTGAAATGAATTATTTTTCATGAAGGATAAGGAATAAAAAAGCAACTATGTACTCACATTTTGAAGAGCTTTTTCCTTTTCTTCCAATTTTCCGTTTACTTGTGTGAGTTGTTCCTGGGTTTGGTCGAGATCATTTTCAATAGCCTGGATCTTCTTCTGTAGAGAGCGTGCTTCTTCTTCAGCCTGCAAAAGAGTTGATGAGCTTGTAACGAAGCAGATACTTTCAAATAGTACTTTGACATATTTATGTCAGGGGAGCCACGGGAACGAAATAAAAACCCCCAAACCACTTGTAATCGCCCTTATCATCTTTCGAAGTGTTCAAGAACCCCCAAAAAGGGAATACTTAAAGTGTCTTGTAACTTCGAAAGATGAAACCCTAAGGCTGCATGACATTGATAGGAAACGTCTTACAGAACCTGTGAGAAGAGCAAAGTTGTAACTTTGCAAAAAGGCAAGCTCTGGTCCAACAAAACTCAAATCATTGAAGGGGAAACTCTGATGACATAAGGAACTAACTGGCCCAGAGAAAACAGACCAAAGGTCTCAGCAGCATCAGTATTATATACGAGTTACATTGATCTTTCAAGATCCTGAATAACTTTCCCTCCTGTTGCAGTCTACATCGATAATATAAGAATATTTAAAGTGTCTTGTGACTTCGAAAGATGAAACCCTTGCGTTCACCTATTTCGCAGAAATCTCTTGAAGATTCCTGGGGCGCTTTTGTTGAAGGGGGTAAACATGTATATACTGGAAGAGTTCTTGTTTACCTTTTCAGCGCGGAGGTTGGCATCTTTGGCGAGTTGTTCATTGTGTGCTGCGCGGTCCAAAGCATTGTCCTTTTCAAGCTTCATCGCTTGCATCTTCTTCTTGATCGCGTCCATGGCGGCTGATTAGTTGTTTCGCGGATTGAAACTGTAACAAGAAATAGTTATTGAAATGATGGTTACAATTTGGTTCCAACAAGATGGATGTTGACTTATTAGTTGATGCCTAAATCTACCTATTCTTGGGAGTTAGGAATGTTAATGAACTTCTATCTAGTTCCGTGTCTTCGTACTTGATGGTTTGCACCAGAGTTGACTAACTTAAGGAATCTTTAGTGAGGACATATATCTGCTATTACTGAATGATTACTATATTTCAATGAGAACATTTGAACTAAATCTGGTGAATTCCATGGCAGATGATATAACCAACATCAACTAAGCAAACATTACGGTCACACAATGGAAGAAGCCACAAACACGTGTCCGCGGTTGATTCGTGGACCCTTTTTATTTATGTCATACACACTCGATAACATATATATCTCTGTATTTATATCCTGGACCAGGAAGTCACGCAGGTAGCTTTAGCTGCCTACATGGTGATGTTAGGTGAAACCTGGGAATACCGTGTCTTCGTATTGAAACCACAAATGTGCGGTTAGCTCCTGTTGGTGACACCGTGCATATGTGATGTTTTTCATTATTGGTAAACAGTTGTTGTCCATCTTTACAATTGCACTGAACTGATGAGGCCAAAAGCCAGAAACACGTATCCGCGGTTTGCCCCCATTCTTTGAGTGTTCTGTCCACGAATTTCCCCCTTTTGATTTAAACCATACACACTCGATAAAGCCTATATCTCTGTATTTATATCCTGGACCCGGAAGTCACGCAGGTAGCTATACCTGGGAATGCTAGGTCTTATAATGGAAACCACAAATGTGCGGATAGCTCCCGTTGGTGACACCGTGCAAATGTGATATTTTTCATTTTTGATAACCAGTTGTTATCCATCTTTACAATCGGAAATGTTCCTCCTGACGAAAATCAAGTAGTTTTCATAAAAGAGCTCTAAAACAACGCGATTTAAACTTATCATGTCAACCTTTTTCTTTAAAAAATTTTTTAAATACTTGAAAAAGAGGAATGAAATAATGCATTCAACATTTAAAGGGATTCGTTTCTATTTCACCATTTGACAACATCGGTTATAGCTAATAAAGGACAGTGAATCTGTTACCTGTATGTCACAAAGATGACATATTTCAGAGACGTGCTGTTCTGTTTACTTATGTTTCGAGTTCCGAGACATTCTGTGACATCTGACATTTTGTGCACCTAACCTATCTTCCTCTATATAAATGAATAACAAAACAACTGTTGTTTATGTGGCTGGTATAGGTGGTATTGACCTATAATTTATATTTTGCCTTAATTGTTGATTAATAAAGATAATTTTCCTTTTTTTAAAGTAGAATATCTAAAGTACATATAAATTATTTTAAGTTGATAAAATCGACAAAGTACTTTTCTGGTTTTTCACATTTTGTCTTCAATTGAGGACCGCCTGCCCGGTACTGATGTATATATTTATATATGTATATTATATTAATTCTTAATAATTTAATACAAATTTTAAAACATACGAAATTACTGACTTTCTGAGTGACTGTTCTGACCCTATCATCGAATTATAGATAAATATAGCATATCTAATAAGCCATATTTCTTGGGGTGTCAAGGACTGCTTATTTCCTGGAAGCGGCTATGACTATAAAGAGAATGCTTGCAAATCTGGGATTTAACGGAAACAACTTCGAAGCTATTGACGTCACTGATTTCCTTATTCACAGATATTATCGTGGCACTTCTTCAGAAATATGTCATCGACGATTGTCGTTGGTATACCCAATAAAGATGTTTGGACTTTGACGCTATTACTGACTGACCTGAATTCGAAATGACTAAACCGTCATAGCACAATATCGGACGTGAGAGAATAACCTTGATTGTGTTTTCAAAACCACTGATGAATTCTGAGTTATTTTACTCAAAGTTCAATTTGAATAATGGGTAATTTTAAAAATAGAACCAGTGGTTGGTCTAAGATCTTGAATACCTTTTTGCCACCATAATTTTTCGGGATTTTATTGTGTTGAATAGGACTGAACAAGAAATAGCAAACTCCGATTAAAAATGATTCTTTTGAGGATAAATCGGAGAAATATATTTTAAATATCACAGTTTAGAAACTCTATTAACAGATATTATCGATCATTCAAAATAATTTTAATATCTTTTAAAAAAATTGTACAATAATTTCATGAAAAAATACGTGATTCGCATTCATCCATTTAATGTTGAAGTTTAAAGAATATCATTCCCCATTACGAGGGTGGCCCTGGAAATACCCGCCCCAACAAAAAGAACACAAAATTTTGGAAAAAATTAATTTATTGATTTTTCAACATAATCTCCTCGCAGCTCTATACTCTTTTCCCAGCGACGCGACGTTCAATAAGTTGGATAATGTTTTTATAATAATACTAATAATACTAATTTATTTCCCAAGAGATAAAATATTGAATTGGAATAGTCAAGTCTAGTAAAAAGAAACATACAAAGTAGATTTAAGAATATTACATTCAGAGCTTTGGAATACAAAGACTCGCTGTTAAAAATATATAAAAAGATATAAAAATGTAAAATGTAACAGAAACATTAATGACAATATACTTATGAGATATCTTCTGAAAAGAGTTCATCTGTTGAATAAAAACATCTTGCAACAAGTCATAATTCAAAAATATATAAAGATGGAAGGTTAAGATTTCATATTTGCTGAAAAAACTTTTACAGCTCTCGGTACTTGGCACATTCATGATGCACCTGATGATTTTTTTTGTGCAATGAAAACTTCCTGAGATGTGGTTGACCATCTCCAGAAACAAACACCATAGCGCATACGATTTTCCACTTGCCCGTAATATATCATCAGCAATTGAGAGTGTGTGAGTACCGTCCTCAAATTTTTTAGAAGATAGAAATGCGAATGAAGCGCTGATATCAGACTAGAACAATGTACTTTCCAATCGAGATGTTCATCAATGCACATTCCTAAGAACTTGACATGGGTGGCAGATTTGGAAACTGGATGATCATTTACAGTGATATCGGGTTTTGTACAAATATTTTGACAGTTTTGAAACCTAAGATATTGTGTCTTATCCACATTGAAGAATAATGCGTTTTTATGTGGCCATGTAGCCAATGATCGGATCAGTAAATAGATATTATCTGCATAAATTGTAACATGAACATTTTCACATAGTTTTTCAATATTATTAATATATAGTAGAAATAACACAGGACCCAAAAAAGAACCTTGTGGAACACCTGCGTTGATATAAGCTAATGTAGAACTTGTAACCCTAAACTCATTGCATTGTTCATTTCTCAGACATATAAACTGTTTGCGATTTTGTAAAAAGCTTGTAATCCATTGTAATTGTGGAATGTTGTTTATTACTACGTAAGAACTGTATCGATCCTTGGGAACAGAAAATAGTTTTGTGAGCTGGTGCATGGTCTTGAGGAAATAAGAATTTTTTCTTAGCCAACAAAAGCCAATTTTGCTTGATTTATTCAGTCAAACTTTGCTATAAGTTTGCATAATACTCGCCGTTGATAGTTTCACCTTTTTCAAGATAGTCAATTTTTTTTCCATCGAACTTTTTTGTAAGAACCTCTTTATCTAATAATAACTACATAGTATAAATATGTCCTATATCTAGAAGAGAAAAAAATTATTTGAAAATCTATTTAAACAATTAGAGTCTATCATGAACCACCTACTTCTTCTAAGTGTATTAACAAACCCTGTTGAATCTTTGTCCTGCTCCAAGTTGTTATACAATAAACCACAATAAATCCATTGCCAAACATTTGAGTCATGTTCATTTTTGAATACTGTTTGAAAAATCTCTTTTGGATCACCACTATTATTACACTGACAAAATTTCTTATTTATTTTTTCCTTACACCATTTCCATGTATCACTCGAAATTCCGCAATCTCGTACGCGATGTGGAATGCTATCTATTTCATTGAATTTAAAACATTAATTGGAGACACTGTTCCATGTCTCACAGTTTTTGAACCCACCCCAAATATTTCGTTTATTGCTTTGTATGCAACGGATCTCCATTTTGACGAAAGAAAACGACCCAAGAATTCTGCTTTGTTGCTGTGAAACTTCGCTAAACACTCAATTGAGCAAACGCGGCACGAATCTTGCACGTAGCTTTCTCAAGTCCAAATTATCAAATAATACACGATGTTCCGCACTTTTTGAAATGCCTATCTCGCGTACTTTCAGTCAAGGATCTATAGTATAGTCGAAGTAAACGGTATTATGCACACTTGAAGTTGTCGGCACTCTCAAAGGCAAAAAAACCAATACATAGAAATAGGGAATGCGGTGATGGTTATCGCCGTCGTGTTCAGTGCAGGAACTGATCACGATTTGAGTGTTGAAATTCGATATTGGTGCAGTTATTATTACTTAAAATTTTTGTTATCTGTTCAAACCGTGGCGTCCTTGGACAAGTACTGTACTGTGATAACAACGCAGACTTCTTTCAGTGTAGTGATTCCAATAGCGATGGTGAACAATGCGAATAAGAGATACCAGTAAATAAATCTCAAGTTTAGTTTCGAGGGAAACAAACTATTACAAGCAACATTTCTCAACTGTACGTAAAATAGTCAAAAACAAATCTTATGAACGCAAGACGCGATGTGATACAGGATTACCAAAACCTTCAGATGTTCATCTAATAAAATCATTGAAAAAACAAAATACGACTATTACAAAAGCAATGAGATTCCTACAACTGAAATAATAAAGAAGAAATTTAATACTTCCGGCCATGACAAAACTCTTCAAAATTGGATGAAGAAACTAGGATTTAGATTTAAACAAACGTCAAGCAGTTATGGAAAGCAGAATAATAGTGGAATTGCGTAACAAATACTTAGAGCAAATAACTAAATATAAGGAAGAACAACGGCAAATTTTCTATTTGGACGAAACTTGGTGTGACACTAACGACACAGTTACGAAAGGGTGGACTGATGGTTCGAGAATGTGTACGCCTAACATGCCAGCATACGAGGAATCGCGACTAATCATTGTGCATTGTTGCAATGTTGACTATCATAAGAAAAGCTAATATTTTCGAGGAATAGTTCCAAAACACATTGATCCCAAATTTGGGTGCGAATAGTGTAATAGTTCTTAACAACTCTTCCTATCATTCGCAACAGCTCATCAAACTACCGAATAAAAATTCGAGGAAAGATGAAATACCATTTTTGATGGATAACAATTTGTATTTTGAAGATTACTCTACCAAAAACCTTTGTCTACTTGAAGTAGACAAAAACATTAGAAAAAGTGTATGCAGTTGAGAGTATTGCTGAGAAGTATGGACACACCATATTGAGACTTCCCCCCAATTTTGTGTTTTCAATTCCATCGAGTTGATTTGGGGAAAATTGAAACAAAGCATCAGGCGTAAAAATAATTTTTCAAAATTTGATAAGACGGTGATAGAGCTAGTTAAAGAAGAAGTATCTAATATTACCGAAGAAGATTGGTTGAAACGGATTAAAAAAAAGTAATTTTAGTTGAAAAAAACTATATGGAGATTGGACACTTCCATATCAATAGTGGAAATAAATTCATTATTGATTTAAATGACGACAGTGATAGTGAAACGGAGAATACGGAAAAGGAATTATCCGAAGCTCTCGAAGAATGTTAGTGAAGTGTTTTTGAAGCGATCGATTGTATATACAGTGTGTGTCACTTCTTATGGAAACACGCACCCCTGTACCTTCCGTAATATTCGAGGTAGAACGATTAAACTCTCAGGACTGATGAAAATGCACTTACCACCTGAATGGAGTTGGCAAAGTGATATACACTGTTCGCCACTCGCGATGGAACATCCCATTTTTACAGTAAAACATATTAGGGGGCAAAATAGGCTCAAAATTCCTTCAGATTCGTGATTAGGACTACCAACTTACTACGAATACACTTTTTTCCTGAAAAAAT
>WOGN01002630.1:0-16428 GCA_015342105.1 Leptinotarsa texana
ATTTCTTACAGGTAGTCTCGATTGTGGTTACCTGTAGTATATAAATATGAATGTAAGGATGCTTGGATGTATTAATCATTTGAAAAAGCTAATGTTTAGCGAAACATGTTATGATTATTTTCAATAAAGTTAGTGGAGATCAAATCGTTTAAGTGTAGTTTGTGAAATTTCAGTGTTTTGTTTTCCCTTGATACATTAAAGTTTGCATTTGTTCTAGAACCATTCAATTCTTTTGATTTCGTTTGGTCTAGCTAGAGGTTGTTTAACACAGTTTCAGGTTGAAAAAGTAATTACTTGATTATTAATGTGAAAAAATTGATATCTTATAATTTACTATTTCAAACTTTACCTCAATTGAGGAATGTGTTTCAGGTCAAAGTATCCTTATGGATCAAATATCGCCAGTTTTCCATATTATTCTATTTGATTCCATTTTTATAATCTCTGTTTTTGCATGAAATAAAACAGATTTCATGAAATATATTATATTTGTTCCAATTAGAAGTAAAAAAGTAATTCTTTGGTTTCTGCAAACAAATTCTATTATATGGTAACATACAAATATTTATCAAATATATTTAATTATATAACCTAATTATTATACGAACATTTTGAGCAGTAATTTATGAAACATTTTCTATGTAAATAAGTACTTGGGTGAAGTCTAGATGGTAAGAAATCATTCTGATAAATATATCAGTTTTTTGTGTCTAATGAAATTCTTATTTGTTCGATCTGACAATTGCACCATTCTACACTAACTTATACAACAATAATTTAAGTACAAATGGGATATTTTTCAAACATTTTATCACAATAATTTACTTCATAAAGGCCAGAACACACTTTGGAACATTCTGGATTTCCTCCATTTTGTTAATGGAAAAAACAGAACGTTTCTTTTAATCATTCTGGATTATAAACATATTTGGTCCCTGTTAAAAGGAATGATTTGAAGCAACAATTTGGCACGATCCCAATTAAAGCCATTTTACTAAAATTCGCTCTCATCTTCTTTTTTATTTACAAAATTTTCACTGTCCCTCGAATTCTTTATAATTTCCATGTTTTCATACATTGGTTCAGAATTTTCTATAAGATCTAAAAAAAAGGAGAATTGTAACAGAAACACTTTTTTAATATTCAAGGATACGGCTGATGAACATTGAATTATAAACTATTTATTGATCATGACACTTTTTTTAATTATGGTTTTTTGTTTGAGGAATACATTTAGTTTCAAATAAGTTTCCAAAAGAATTCCTTTGTCAATATATTGTTCAGACTTACCAGGTGTTTGTGGTCGATCTAAGTGCTCCTTCAGCAAGTTATGAATAAAAATATATTGTTTCTGTGAAGAAAAAATAACTTTCAGAATTTCCTATACATTTCTTTTGATTTATCCACCCAAATATTTTCTTTATTTTACATTTGAAATTAACTGTTGAAAATGCATCAAATAACTTGATATACTAAGAAACGGTTAGAAACCTTTTGGGCAAGATATTATTTTATTCTCTAATTTTCACTTAGTACTTTCTGAATAAACTTATCCTACCATTATTAGGACTAATATTAGTACAGTACATTAATCAAGGATCCATCTCCACACAATAAAACTCAAGTTAACCCAGGACATGCTGAGCTCTGCCTCGCTAGATACCAATCCCAATTGGTTAACTGGTATCATCTTGCAGATTTCAATGGGAGCAAGTGTCAATATTGAAAGTATAGGTTTTATGTGTTTAGTGTAGAAGTGCGAATTTTGTGTACCTATTTGTTCAAAATCTCAAAGTATATTAATTATTTTAAATATTCTTGACTGAATTGACTATTTTATGGCTTAGAGATGTATTTCCGACCAATGTACTGTATAATTATAAACATAGTATGTTTAAGTTTAAATTCAAATGCAAACACAAAGAACAACCTACTGATTTGTAATATTTGGTAATTTGGATTATTTATATTTTGCATCTTGTATGTTTTGGATTCAATCATTGCTTAATTTTTGTCAACATTTAGTTTCAGTTTATTAGTGTTCAGATCGAAAGTTGCTTCTAGTAATACGAAGGAACAAAATAATAACTTGATATTGAAGTGAAAAATCATACATTCGAATAATTGGATTTTTGCAAGATAGAAAAAATTGAAACTCACATCTGTTTGAACCATCAGAACTCTTTGTTTTCGAAGTTCCAGCACCGTATTGAATATATCAATGTTTTTTCCAGCATTGGCTGTCTGAAGAAGAATGTCTGTGGCTATCAGTGTGCCAGTCCTACCAACTCCTGCGCTGTGAATTCGTAATTTTAAGTTAGGTATGTTAAGTGCCTTAGTGTCTTATCAGTATTTTATTTATTGACCCTGAAACTGAGCACAATGTTCATTATGTAGAATAGATCTATATATTTGGATTCTCGTTGAGGAGAAAAATTATGCAAGAGAGCTTGTGTTATATAGAGCATAACCTAGAATTTTCTGTGTTATGTCTGTTTAATATCGTCTAGTATTACATATCATTTATACTTCCTGTCAACATACTAATGACATTCGAAACTTTTGTAATTAATATCTCAATAAATGTATGGCCAGGCTTTGGAATACAGTGACTCTTATAGTAATTGAAGGAAAAAACATAAAAATTTCAAACAATGACATCTAGTAAACTTCTCAAAGTTTTTTAGAGGAACGTCATCAATAGTAGGAATGCTGAAAATACATGAGTTAATAAGTTGAAAGGAAAAAAACTACAATTATTTTCTATTTTGGTAGATGTTGTTTCATTATGAATAATTATTTTGTTGTAATGCCTTCAAACGAAGTAGTCCATTTTTCATGAACACTCTTCTACTTTTGCAGCATCATTAGTTCTCTGTCGCTACAGGTTAAGTGTTCAAAATAAATGGTGATCAATCTTCACAAGGCAATTGAAGTAGAAGAATTTTTGTGTAGCTCGCTATTCATTTTTTGAAAGGGTTCTCTTTCCATGTGTGCTTGGAACCTTCGAACATTTTAATGGGTTTGTTGTTCATTCATCTGACAACTAGATTAATCAGTGACATAGAAAAATAAATTATTGTATAGTATGTAATTATCATCCTAGTCAGCAGATTTGCTGCATGCTCAGGGGTTTTGACTTGTTCTTATTTTTTTTTGTCTATTGTGCTCAGTCTAAGGATGTATAATTATACTTAAAACTCATTACCTCATGGAAAGCTTGTTATCAAATAGTGTAAACTGCCGCGGATGGAGATGAACTATGTCAAAGCTACTCTAATTTACCGGGTTTTTTGCCATGGTCAGCAGGTTTTTACTCCCGACGTTTCATCTGGTACTGCGGTAGACATCAAAGGCGATAAGGTAATGGTCGAAGTGCTCGAGTTGTTCCCAACGCAGAAACTACAATGTAGGAATTTGTCTCCGGTTTTATATCATCATTGGTGAGTGTGGCTTTGTTTCTCTCAATTGGATTAAATGACCTTGTTTGTGTACAATTAAGGACGGGTAGCCAGATTTTTCTAATGTTCGTTACCTATTCCTTTCTGTTTAAATTGTCCCTGTGTTTCGGAGTTTCTATTGCCTAGATTTATGGATTAAGAGAGTTAAGATATAATAGAGAATTGTTTAGTGTCAACAGTCAACAATATGGTTTCACAGACACTTTCTCAAAGGACAATTTTTTGAAATTTTTCATGAAAAAATTTGCCACTACCGGACTTGATTAATTGCTCCACGGTACCATCTGTTTATTCGTGAAAATAAAAACGAGTTCATTATGAACAATGAGCGAAAAGGGCGATTATATCTGTCACTATATGACAGATTTATCATTAATGCGATAGGTTAACCAACTTATGAAATGGCCAAATACTTGACAACCTGGTCAAGGACACAATACGGCTAATTAGCGAAGTATTCCTAGCAGATAATCGCCCTCTTCTCTCACTGTTAACCATCAACTTATTTCCAGTGATGGGTGATCTTTTTTACGAACAAACGGATGGTGCCTTAATGGGAAGTCCATTATGCCCGATGGTGGCAAACTTTTTTTTAAAAATATTTCAAACGATGGGCCTTTAAGCAAGAGGCTATGAAACCATACTGTTGGGCGCGTTATGTTGATGACATGTTGGTGGTATGGTAGGATGGTTGAGAGACACTAAACGATTTTCGATTATATCTAAAATCTCCCAACCCCGAAAAATACACAAATACAATTTCACAATAGTACGAGAAACCCAAGGACAATAGCCTTCCTTCTTGGATGTTCTTGTGAACCAACGTCAAGATGGGACATTGGGCCATAGAATGATCCAAAAATCCCCATCAAAGAATATATAAATATGTAGTAGGAATTCAGAAACACAGGAATAATGTCAATAGAAAGAAAGGGGCAATGCACAGTAATGAAATTTTGCTACCTGTCTTCAATTGTACACAAAGTCATTCAATCCAACGGGGAGAAACGAAGCCACGCCCACCATTGATGATATAAAACAGGAGACAAATTCTGACTTTGCAGCATTCTTGTGCCAGCAATCAAACCGAAGATCTAGTGCAAACAAGTGATAGTGAAGTGTACCTGACTCAAAAGGATTAAAACACCAACGACCTACACGCGTGGAGAGTCACTGAAACACACTCGGTAACATTGCTGTAGGTAACATTGCTTAATACCTAGGCAAAGGACTCCAAGGATACCAACTGGATAGGACCACAAGTACCTGAGAAGATAGTACTTCCAACTTATCTAGGAACTTCTAGAGAAAAGGAAATCGCTTAAGAAATCAGGTCGTATAACACCTATAATTTAAAAAAAATGAAGCGGTAAACCCACTTCAACACAAAAAAGCCGAACCCCTCCGACTTCTCCTCTCCTACGTTTACGGGCTCCTCACCTGAACACGTGCAGTTGCCAACTCCAAATGCACCTTCGACCAGTCGGGAAATTAACCCGGTTAACCCGGTGAAAGTATATAACATAAGAGATATACCCGCCGAACTATCTAATCAGAGGTGGTTATACAACCTCCTAAACTTCTAAGAGTTCATCTGAGGGCAAATAGTCGAATTCAAAGTAGATTACAACACCATCCTTCTAAAAACTTCCAATCAGACAAAATCCTCTGAAGCACTCCAAAAACTCCTTCGTGACCATACTGGCTACACTATCTTCAAAGTTATTGACCTACGCCCGTCAACAAACACAATTAATACTACAAAAGTGCCGCACCTTTCATTCGTAGTCAGGGGAGTCCACTTTGACATTACTAAGGATGAAATAGGTTCATTTTTGGAAGGAGCTAATATTAAAACAATCAAATTTGTGAGGATCACATGCAAAAAGACCAACAAGGCCACAACACTCGTACGCGTCCGTATCGACGATAAAGAACAGTATACCCATGGCATCAACATATTCGGCCGCACCCATGAGTGCGAAGCCTCAAATATCAATCCCTTCCCCCCAATTTCAAAATACTCGAATATTTGCAGCACCAACGGGCATCTGGCACCAGATTGCCCAACACACAAGGTGAAATGTCCTCACTGCAGGGAAGCTCAACCCCCAACGAAATGCAGTAAAATTTCAACTCCAAAACGTCCCAATTGTGAAGGGGACCATTCTGCCTATTCCTTGAAAGTTCCCCAAGAGAATTCAAACCCTACAAAACCCTTAAGAAATAGCACCTATTAACATCAAAAAACCATCAACAATCACTCCCATCATCCAACAGACCGAAGCAGTCATCAAAATCCAAACAACTCAACTACTTAACCTCATGCCATCCATGAGAACAGAAATCCTCGCCCTTACCAATGAATTGTGAAAAACAATTCTTGGACAAGCCCCGTGTCTATTGCCTATCAACAATACTGGCAATAGAGTCGACTATGCTTTTACCAAGTTGATTGATGATCTGGAAATTAATTCATATTCAACTTCCTCCTCATTTCATCAGACTAGTCGCTTCCTATGTTACCAACCGACAAATCCGCGTAAAAGTCGGCGAAGCCCTCTCCTTCCCTTTCACTCCCAAAGCCAGAGTCCCCCAAGGCTCTATCCTAGTACCCACCCTATCCCTAATTTATGTGCGTGACTCGCCCTTCACCCGAAACATTTCACAAAATGCAGATGGTACAATCCTATAGTCATCAGCCACCAGCACCCGTTTCTTGCAAACACAGACCCAAATAATGATTATCCACTTCGAGCACTGGTGCAACAAGTGGCGAATCAATATGAACCCCGTCAAAATCTAAACAATCCTATTTAGACACCCTAACGTCATGACCCGTGTTAAACTTAATACTAACGACTTGAACCTCAGATTGTTGGGAGAGAACCTCCACCTCCAAAACTCGGTGTCCTACTTGGGGGTTACTTTCACGTTTCAGGTACCCCCAACTAGGAGACTGACCTCAGAAAAACCCTGGATCAAGTCCGGAAAAGGGCTAATCTTCTAAAATCGCTGAGAGGCAAGCTCGGTAGATGCAATAGTAAGACTCTTTTACACATTTACAAAACCTTTATAAGACCGGTCAAAGACAAGTTCACCAAATATTAAGAACCGAGCGAAGAATCCTGACAAACATCCATAACCTTCCTTTCAGATATCCCTCCTACGATATCACCCCAATCAATTTGAGGTTTCAGGAACTCCAGGGCAGATAAGCAGCGAGATCAATGAGAAGCCACAACACCGTGGCCATAGACACTGTGACCACCCCATGGAAGCCCCACAAAGGCGCCCAAAGGATACCACGGAAAAAGCTACCGTTCCTCCCAGCCAGACTCCTGGGGTCAGTGGAAGACTCAATGGAGCAGATCCAGAATATCCTGGAGGAATATCCATTATCCAGTCGATAGTGGAAGATCATGCCCTGGAACATCCTGGGACCTCAACTTGAAGATCAACAACATCACCCCTGACACTAAAAACTGACTCCCACACGAACAACGACCACAGCCCAGGACCAGAATACCAGCAAACCAGATAATAACATTGTAAATACTAACCCCCAAAAATGAATGAATAAACGTGATACACACACCCAACATTATAGTTTCTGCATTGAGAATTACTCGAGCACTTCAACCATTACTTCACTGCCTTTGATTATGTCTACCAATGTACAGAAGACTGCCAAAACCTGGAATATAGCTTTGACACAGCTTGTAATCAAATTATTTTTTCATAATATGTGTTTGAATTAGATAAAATTCTTTTTCCGAACTTCAGAACTGAAAATAGTCTATATTTGTTCTTAATTTACGAAAGTTGAATGTATGTATTTATATCTAAGATGTCTGAAATGTTCATTTTCAAGAACTTCTGACAAGTTTTTTTTTTATAAAAATTCTTCAAATGTTGCCTTCTTATAGTACAAGCTTATAATAAATTAGAAGCTACTAGACCACATAGGAAACCTGGAAGTTTTTTAGAGAAACTTTCGAAAAAATATTCATTACATTTTTTCCATCTGAAAATCTGTAAAGTTCGTCTGTAAAAATGTCTTTCAATAATATATCTTAATGTTTCAGTTCTGGTGCCCGGAAAAGATATTTTCTTTGATTATTTTGTTTAATTTAGTATTTGAAAGAAAGACTGCCATACTACTCTTCCAGTATTAAATCAAATAGATATGTACAAGTGGAAGTCTAAATATTTTAGATATTTTTATACTGCTTTTTTAATAAACAGAACACTACCTGCAATGAACTATTATTAACCCTCCCTCAATAGATGTTCTCTCTCGCAGCTGATAACAGAATTGCAAAACATTTTCCGTACCAACTGGAACTCCAAAATCAGGCCAATCCAAAAATTGCATGTGAGTTACCATCGTCTGAAAGTTGTCCTAAAAGAAGATGAAAGCCTTCAAAGACTTTAAATTTTACTGAATAGCCTGTTTTCCTGTTAAAATATTGTTATCTTCAACGATAGTGAAGATATAAGAGAGATAACATGAAGAAATATGTGATTGAAGTTTTAAACTTTCATGACCGGAAATCAAATGGGAATTGTGGTTATCTGACCTAGGTAGCCGTGGTCCAGTGAAAACATTTGCTCCAAATGTTTCACCAATAACTGCAATATGCATCTTCAGCTGGCAGCAATGTGTTGTGTCTGTCTATATACAGCAAGCGCCAAACGTGATGGCGAGCGATCGCGCAGGTATAGACTCTCCCAACTAAATTAGGCGATGACATTTTTTCAGAAACAATACAAATTATTCAGACAATGCTAGACGCAAACGGAATTGGAAGACATGTAATGATACGCCTCTGTACAGAGCATTTGTATATCTTGCATAACTATAGACGGGGTTACATTGAAAATGAGTTTGTGCGCATGGGGGCGGGCTCGTCTTTACGTTTGGCGCTTGCTGTAGTTACGTTGCGACAATTAACAGGTCTGTCAATTAGGAAGTCTGAACACTGCCGCCAATCACCACTGAATTTCTCATTCAAAAGGGGAAATTTTTTAGGAGAGATTAGTTTCCCTTCTTGTTTTGAGGATGCCAATTGCAATTATTGGCGAAAAATTCAGAGACAATATCTGTGGCTACCTAGTCCGGACAACCAATGTACCCGTTTAGTTCCGCTTTATAGGAAAGCGAAACATCAATATTCGGTTATAATTTTGTATAATTTTTACTTGCAAAATTTTTTATGTATAATTGTAATATGTTGGTTTTCAGCAATACACTGTAGTATGTTGCTGAATTCATTTCAAGTTTTGTCAGAAACATTACATATTCATGGGTACAGTCAGATATATCATTGAAGAGTAAAGCCAACATTATTAGTCCAAGGAAAATTCCCTGCAATATGCAGTTACTTATATCCCGTTTGTCTGTGAATTTGAACAAGGTAACGAAACAGTTTCTGTTGGGGCCAAAAGTTTGTGGACAATAATATCAAATGCCTGAACATAATTTTAAATTACTTATCATGAATTTCGAGATTATGAGAAATTGGAAGGCCATAAGTATTTTTTTCAATTAGAACAGAGCAGCTTAGAATCCTAACAAGTTTAACTTGGTCTACTCGACATCTCAACAAAGTGGTGTTATAGGCGAACATTGTTGAGTTGTTCTTAATGCGGACTGATGCTAAATAATTCAAATTCACCCATAAAAAAAATAATTTAAATTCATCCATAAAAAAATTGTCACGAACTCCTATCCTCTTTACATAACACTATTTATATCAGGAGTCCCGGGAATGCCTATTTGCTCGATTATAATAATGATATTTACTAATTTTTAGGAACTCAATGTTTGACAAGTCATAATACAAAGCAGAAAAATTTCACAACAAACGAATGCTTAGTCAATAATAGTCAATAAATTTATTACATATTGAGAAGAGGTAGAGTGAACAGTTTAATATTTTGAACGCCCTCAATGAAGCTGAGATATATGAAAAAAAGTGTTTTATAAAATTTGTAAGCAATGAGAAGGGTCACATTTTGAAAAATATCTCTTGAATGGAACAACCATTATATTTGTCTGTATTGATATAGGTCCTACGTTCAAGTGCCTTTAATTTTTATGTTCATATATATAGGTATCAGCATTACAGATATTATGCACTGGTGGGACACCAGTTTATAGTTTAAGCTGATGCACGTCAGTGGGACAATACTCGCCTTTCTGATTTGAAGATTTCTCACACAGTATGTACCAAAATGTAGCTCTGTAGAACATTTAACTTCCATATCCTCAGATATGCTCATAATTTCGTGATTTTTCGGAAAATATCGATGACATTTCTCCTAAAAGAAGAACAGTAATAATCTTACATGGACTAAAACATCGAATCCTTACTTTTCCGTTTTCAACAAACTGGGACACCATAACTATTAAAGTAACATTTTCTTGCAAAACCATTTTCCAAAAGTCCCTTGTAGTTGTAGCCATTGGTCCTTGCGTTGCTATATATTCTATATTACCGGAATATCCCTAAAAAATTGTGAAAATGATTTTCTGTAAGCTGTCTATTTTTCGACTTGAATCAAAGAACAGTAGATTACCTTGATAAAAGACGCATTAATATAATCAGATCCTATTTCATCGTCTTCATCTATCCTAAGGAGTACTCTGGTTTCATCATCTGAAATATACTGAATGTCATTCGAAGCAACATCAGAATCTTCTATTTTTCAATATCAACAAAAATATACAGGGTGCCAGGGGTCAAAATATCACCAGTACTTCATATAACTTTTGTTCCTAAAATCATTCTTTACCAAGTTACGGGCCCTCAAAGTTACAAAATTGAAAATGTTTTTCTTTGATAAGTTTACAAGTGAATACTCAAAATCAACCAAATGAATTGCTTTGATGAGTTTTCATTCAAAAGTCAGTTGTTGTGCTACAAAGTCAGGAACAGACTATCCCCGTTGGTCCACATTCCAAAATTTTGAAATGATATATATCTTTCAACAAAATCAGGTTACTTAGACAATTATCTGAATTAAAGTACTCGTGTGGAAAATCGATCGGAGCAAAGATTTTTGATGAAAATGCACTTTTGTTCAACGACATAACCTGAAATGAAAAATTTTCACAACAGAGATAAGTATAATTTTAATGCAACTACATATCAGGGGTAATACAAGTAAAATATCAAATTCTGTAGATTCGTGGTGTTTTTGAAGTAATATCGACTTCAGTACATATTTTGTATGCATGTGTGGCATAATCACGTCTCGTGTTGTGTTATCTGAATCTCATGAAACTCAACATTTGAACGATTCAAATTCTTAGTCACAGCTGAAATGTTAAGGAGTTTCACTTATAATTTTATTTGATGGGAGAAAATCTTCAAAAGAGAATTGAAACTTTCATGTTTTTACCACTTTATTTGTAACTAACGTTACTGCAGTTTCGTCCAATAAGGACATTTTCAAACTTATACATTAAACTAACAATGATAGATTACATTATATAACACCACTGTAGGAGATAATAGAGGTTCTTAGCTTGATTAAGCACCTGAATATTGTTTACTAGTGGCAGTGTGGATATGCTAATTTGAAAATCGGTGAGTAAACTAAATCGATTTGATCATTTATCTATTTAACAGGTTGCACCCGCAATGTTTATGCTTGTGAATTTTCAAGGATTCCATATCGTTTAGATTCGGGAACTTGTGGTTGCATGTCAAGGAATGATTTGAAAACGTCGAATCATTTTTACCTAGTCTGAATGACTTTTCATGTTCAGTATACCGTTTTTGGAAATTTTGACCACATTGTGCCACACAAACACTATTACACTCAGAACACTTAAGCTTATAAACTCCAGATTTCTCCAACTTGTCCACTTTGGGATATCCCCATGGGATATTGAAAACCAAACACCAACGAAAATTAAACGTGAATGTTTGGGCTGGTATCATAGGAAACCATCTTATAGGACCATTCTATTTACATAGCCGATTGAATGGCGAACGTTATTTGAAGTTCCTTCAGAACGATTTAAATGGACATTTGGAACATGTTCCATTGCAAACCCGAAGAGATATGTAGTTTATGCATGATGGCGCTCCTCCCCATTTTAGTTTGATTATGCGGGAGCATCTGAACCATACTTTCCACAATAGATGGATTGCTAGATGTGGGCAATATGCATGACCACCGCGGTTCCCGGATTTAAATCCATTGGATTCCCTTGTGTAGGGGCATCTAAAAAGCCTTGTTTACGCTACACCTATTCACACGAGACATGCCTTATTGACTAGAATATCATTACCTAGTGAAGCCCTACGAAACGACCCTGGAATGCTATTTCAAGTACAGAGGAGGGTGTCTCTGTAGATTATGAAAATGTATTGAGAGATAAGGGGGTTTTATCGAGCGGTTTTTGTAGCGGATTTTTCATTTCTATTTTCTCTTGAGGCTTGCGATTGATATTTACACCATGAGGTTTGTTAAGTTAACATATTTAAATTATGAAAATTCGTTATGAAAATTTTTCCTATCATTTCTATTTTAATTCAAAAAAAATTTTTTCAAATAATGGTAGACTTCTCAGGTTGGATGTCATCGAACAAAAGTGTGTTAAAATATAAAAGAGACTCAAAGGCACTATCGCACATATTTATTGATGAATAATCCCTTTCGTAATAAACTGAAACATGAGACATTGAATAATATCAAGAATGAATCATAACCCCTGTTGATTCAGACGGCAAGGAGCGATGCCATAACAAGTGCATTTTTATAAAAAATCATTGCTTCGATAGATTTTTCACACGAGTACTTTAATTCAGAAAATTGTCTAAGTAACCTGATTTTCTTGAAAAATATGTCATTTCGAAGTTTTGGGGTGAGGACTATCGGGCGTAGTCCGTTCCTGACTTTGTAGCACAACAACTGACTTCTGCATGAAAGCTCATCAAAGGAATTCGTTTGTTTAGTCAATCACCAATATTTGGTTGATTTTGAGTATTCACTTGAAAAGTTATCAAAGAAAAACATTTTTCATTTTGTAAATTTGAGGAACCCGTAACTTGAGAATGAAGGCTTTTAGGAATAAAAGTTATATGAATTACTGGTGATGTTTTGACCCCGTCTATACATTCCCGGGAGGAAAAGAGGAAGTCCAGCGACCCCCTAACTCTAGTTAGATAGTATGCAGATATATGCATACTTAATAATACTTTTATTGTTGTGATCGAATCATTGTTTTAGCGATCTTAAACTTAGAGTAGAGATGTTAATGAAAAAAGGTTGTAAAACAAAAATGGGGAATAAGAAAATGAAAGAGGAATGACACCAAGAAATTAAATACGATTATTACAGGTCAATTCTGATTATTGTTTCAGTACTTTGAAAAAATATTATAAAATTCATTCATTTCGTACAATACGAAAATTTCGAAGTTCTAGGAACTAATTTCATATTTATCACACAGCTTCAAATGAATATAAATTCTAGGTAAGAATAAGTATACTCTCTTGATATTCAAAATGCATTAATGAAGAAAGCAATTTGTTAGTGTTAGATACATAAATTTTCAAAAATATTTTCCTCTACGATTAGAAGTTATAACTGGAGTAAGAAATTCATTGTTTCTAATGCACGATGGGAATCCGGCGCATTTTAGTGATACCTAACACTGAACCCTGTGGCACACCAGTTGATCCTTTTAATGGTCATGAAATTAATCGACTTATGTTCCGTTGGCAACAGTGCATAAGTGTCACAAATGGCGCCTTATTTCCATTAAATTGAATAAGTATTTACCAAGATATTCATTCCAGATCAAAGTAGACTCATAAAAACGGACAAAACTAATGGAAAAAACTAATATATCTGATTAACTGGAGAAATATGAAATATAATTCGATTTTCATACATATACTAGCGACCCGACCAGACTGATTAAGGTGTAAGAACATATATGTCTACATTTTTTTCTGTATAGTGTATGTACAGAATTTGTAAAATATTTTTCAAATTGAAAGGGGTATATTTTTAGGAGAGATTGATTGTTGGGAAATAAAGGTTTTGACTTTCTACTTCTCCATCTGTTTACAAAAATAATGTAGGAATTAATGCAAACTAAATTTTTAGCAAAAATATGTAGATCATGCAAAGAAGTAATTTTAAGATATTCTTTGTAAAGAGTTTATTTTGTAATCAACTGCTTTCTTCCTTTCTTTAGAAGATTTCCACTTTTTCGTATGAAGATGTTATAAATTCTTTATTGTCTACCACTCATTTCAAGTCAGTCTAATATGTAATTATAAATATTCACTAGTTGAAGAATTTCCTTTCTTATCCATTTAGTGAATGTCAAATCAAATTGTTTATATTTATCTGGAAAACAGACACAGGATCTTATTTTTTGCTTTGAACCAGCACACGCGGTACGGGACCTTAACACCATAATATATTAATCCGAACCTCGAATAGAAGCTGTTACTATATTTATTATTAAATATTACTGGATTTTTTCCTAACACCAAATTGTTATTTTAACACCTCTACACGTGTTTCGATCACCAAGTGATCATCTTCAAGAGGAAGATCAGTTAAGTTTGATGTTCCTCTTGAAGATGAAGACTTGGTGATCGAAACACGTGTCGAGGTGTTAAAATAACGGTTTGGTGTTGGGAAAAAACTCCAATAATATTTATTACTACACCAAAGGTTCCAAACATTGCATCGCCATAATATTTGTGCAAATTGATTGAGCAACCACTGGTGCTTCGCTATAGTGTTCAATTACCATCATCCTCTCCAGTCTTCAAGACGTTCACACTGAAACTGAAAGCGGCCGCTGAGAAGAATATATCTATTTATCTCATTTAACGGTAAGCAGAAATTAAAAAGGTGTTGTTTTTTGCGAAATTATTAAAAGTTCCTATATTCATAGAGTCCTGCATATTTTTCTCTAGTCCAGTCAAGACAGGTTGTCTAACTATCTACTTAAAGACAGCACAAAATAAAAGGGATTCACTTCGTAAGACAAAATCAACGCAATTGCAATCTGCTCCCATCACATGTGCATGAAATGCTTAAGGTAATTGAATTTGATGAAGATTGATATCCTGTTCGTCAAAATAGCTTTCCAGTGACAGTATTCAACGATCATTTCAATTAAGGTCGACGTCACATTCCCTTACGAAGATGCCACCTACGGGATCGACAGATAACTCGATCCTCGGATATCAAAGATAAAAGAGGTTCCCTAAAGCGGTCAGTTGCAAAGCTAAGCTTCGACATTGATTACCAGCAACAGATTTGTGGTTCGGCCTAGCACCACCGATGAGACCTCTGGCGGGTCGAAAATGGGTAAAGTGCTATCTTTAAAAGAAAGATGCATGCCATCGCGGAGCTTTTTTGTAGTAGGTAAATTTTTTTTTTTAGCTCAAAGGTACTATGCAGCGTTTTTGATAAAATCTCCCTACCTTCGAGTGTATACTATCCCGTCCCCGACTTCACACTGAAAACGTCATATTTAAACTAATTTAGATAAAATAAGAATTTATCGCGTTCAGACATATAGATTCGACTTTGTTTTGTAATATGTAGCGTCTAGTATTGTAGAAATTAATTTGTCTCGCATTGAAAATTAATATTTCATCATATAATTTGTCAGATATATTTGATGAAACTGAGAGGTCAGTATACGCCCAGATCAAGGAACAGCAGGATATCCAAGTTGAGAGCATTGAACCTAGTATGAATCTAGAAATACAAGATCAGGTGGTTCAAAGTCAGGAAAGGAAAACTGATTCGAAAAGAAGTTGAAAAAAGGTGCATATTTATTGAACAACAAGCATTTCGAAACCCTCAGCTATGAGGAAAAGTGATTTAAAGTTCAAAGTTCCGAAAATAAAACAAAAACTATTCACGCATCATCGCGACAACTCTTTTATCATCTGAAAACGACTGTGGAGACTACTTATCAGTTCATTCTCTTCAAATGTTGGTATTACTAACCTCACCGTCTCAGATGTCTGGTTGAAGACGAAATATTAGGAATGAAAAAACTGTATACCGCGGGCAACACACCGGGAAAAATCAGTTGTTTATTTGCTGTTATTATTTAATACTCTTTTCTTGGTGTATAACTTTCTACAACTTTTCAGTTGGAAAATCAATAAGATAAATCAATAGATTCTCTATTGATTCATCTTTTTTTCCTTCAAATTGTGGAAGGTTATAAACCCAAAAGAACAGTATAAAATGTTGACTCATCCACAAAAAATGTTTTTTAAAGAATATTGCCGTTATTTGTTTCTGATTTTGTTAATGTTGGGTAATACATTTTTATTTTTAATTCCTTTATGTCATTTACTGCCATTTTTGTCATCAGCTCGTTCGTATATTTCACTTCTTTAATAATAATGCTAATATGAAATAAAGGAGACAGAAGATTAATATTAGTTATTACACTAAGATGTGACTTAAAACTTCAAATGTTAATTTTGAAAAACCATTCAATGAAAATATTTAAGATTTCAAGTCATTCTTGGTGAATAGAGAATATAATCTTATTTTTATCGACCTTTTTTGGGTAATTGTTACCTTCCACAATCTGAAAAATATAAAAATTTTTTCCTCCACAAAAAATGACTTTCGTTGAATATAATCTTATTATTCGATGAAACTCTTGCCGAATAAGAGATTTCTTGAGTATGTAAAAATAATAGCAAATAGAACAATATATTCTAGACAAATTTTGGAAATATAAAGTACCTGGCAGGAATCATATATAATAATAATAAAAAAGATAATAATGATCAACGTCTTAATTGTTTCCACTTATTAAACACTTTTATAGTATTCTATTCTAAATATAACATTTTCGTAGTAAAACTATCGTTTTCTGCAGAAAATGAACTTCGCCCTTTATTTTCAGAAATGTTTTTATTTTTACATACAATGTTAAAAATCT
>WOGN01002631.1:0-16424 GCA_015342105.1 Leptinotarsa texana
ATTTAAGATGTTCGGGTCCTCCAGGTTTTTTGTAATAAATGTATCCAAATGGTGGAAGAGTAACTTGAATCATAAAATAATTTGACATTCAATGTTCGTCTCCACTCATTTGCCCTTGAATATTTCGACAGATCACTTTCCTCCAAACCAATAATGACGAAACACTGAAATACTGGCAACGAAACCAATAACCTGTGTATAAAACAAAACAAACGCAAAACACAATTATTCGTCGATGAAACAAAAAGTTAGTGACCCTCGGCTAGCCATAGTGTGCAGCGAGAGTTCGAAGTCTAGGTGAGTGGAAAATTCGGAGCTCCGAGTGGTTTTGGCACGAGCATACAGGCCATTGCGATTAGTGGTTAAGTTAGAGAGCAGCTTGTTCGGTAATAGGCTATCAATATTCCATCGGCGGTAGCCTAAGTTTCGGGGATAATGCCTTATTTTATAATAGACATCGATAGTTGAGTGTTTTATCTCGGTCGGCCATGCACCATATCGAGTAGGTGGTGGTGGCGGTCGATTTCGACCTGACAAAAACTCTCGGTTTATGCTAAATAGTTTGAGGTTTATTAATCGGTCTGCTGGTGATACCAAACGATTGGAAACAAATGTGTGACGTACAGACGGTATATTTGAACAATGGGGTGCGATGGTTAAGTTTATGTTTCTTCTTTTCGCAAATTGATTCGCACTTGAAAAGTTTTGTCTTGGTATTTTAATTTTTACAGGAGGTGAAGATGTTTTATTCTAGAGAAAATGAAAAGTTGTAAAGTGGCTAGATTCTTGAAGATGATCACTTGGTCGAGGTGTAAAATTAACGATTTTGTGTTGGGAAAAAACTCCAGTAATATTTGAGAAAGATAATTGTTCTAAGCGGTACATCCTTCTTAATAAATCTTGGGTGATCCATTCCTTCTACAAATAAAATCTCTATGGTTATAGTTTAAGAAGTGTTGTTCTACAAAGATGTTGGGTATTGGGAGTGGTTCTCGATCTAGCTACTCACATATTTTCCCCCTAAATCCTTATGCGTCTGTATAATCAAGTGAAATAACTGGTAGATTCGATATCCATGAGTATCTGCAAATTCGGTCCTTTTACAATCAAAAATTTTCTTTAAGAAGTTGACAACTTCATAGTTATTCTGTTTCCGGTTCTTGCTAACCTTCTTTAATTTCGATTGTTGTGTTCGTCATATTTCATAACTTTCATTCATCTCATCTATTCATTCATCTGTTTCTTGTAATAACATTTTTCTAACCCATGTTATTAATAAATACTTTGGTTATCTCTGTAACGTAAGCTTGCAAAAAACCTTCAACAAAATTGAATCATTTTGTCTCAGATTACATGTAAAAATATGTTTTTCTTTAAGTTCTGAAAACTGACGCATTATACATATGCGTCCTGCTTCATTTTCAATAATTGTATTCGTAAAATCAACATAGATAGTGAATTTTGACCTATGAATTCCCAACACGGCATGCACTCATTTGTATATTCGGCTCGTCTGTCCCGAGAGCATTTGATATTTCTCTAGCTGTTCATAATCAATAACATCCTATTGTTTCGAAATTTCCATGTTTTCTTATTCGGAATGCTAATCCTGTGCCCGACTGGGGTTTGTTAGCCTGTACCGTTATTCTAATTCGAACGCAACATTGTCATAAGATAATTCAATATAATATGGCGCAGAGTGTGTACTCTGTGTACTGTACGATACGTGCTGAATTTTCATCCATTTATTCAACATTCAAGGGAACCATTCGTTTCTATTAACAAATGCCGCTTTATTCCACTAATGAATTCCGAATGACATGTTCACATTAGAGCAATATCTTCATTTTGATATATGTTCATGAGTTGGCAGAGAATGGGAAATTGAAATTTCCAAATGTAATTCTTGTGCATACTTAGATTTTGTCATAATTGTTTCAACTATGAAAATTAATAGTCTGTCGCACATATCAATCTATTTTTCAACAGATTTTCTCTGTATATATTTCAAAATGTCAAATAAGACACTAACCTCCAAACGAGTAATCAAAGAGAAATGTTTATTTCTATTCATTTACGATTCTTTTTACAGTCGACTGCTAGAAGATTCTATCCGTCAGGTAAAGAAAGAGACTCTAGAAAATAAGGATCAAAAACAAAAAGTAACATTGACTTCATACAGTAAATCTTTCGACAAATAATTGATATTTTGGTTAAGTCTTTCGCGGTCGAGACTTTCAGTGTTATTATCTTCATTCGGGATTGTAGGCCGCCGTAGTTTGGAAGTGCATCCTAACGTTTTGCCAGCACGAGTGGCTAGCTTCTTTAGAGGTTTATTCATTTTTATGATTCACCTATGATTGGTGATTTCTAGTTCATAGGTTGTATTTATGTTGACTCAGGTAGTCCACTTCTCTTTTTGATGCGTTGCTATTGACCCAAGACATAACATTGTATTGCGCTGTTGCTTCATCTTTTAGTATGGGATTTCAGATCCGGTTACCGCCTCCTCTTTTTTGTTGTAGTTTACCGTATGTTTATGGATTTCTTTGGCTTTCCACACAAGCCGACTGTGGTATCCATGATCAGGGGCAAGTAGTTTCACATCTTCAAACAGTATGGATCGTATGGTGGTACCGATATAAACTTTTCCGCAGGTGCATGGTATACGATAAAGCCCCGCAGGTGATAGTGGATATCTTTTGTCTTTCGCAAATATAATGCTTTGTTGTAGTTCCTGGTGAGCTTGAACACTGTTTTCATTTTATGCTTCCCTAAGATTTTTCCGATTCTATCTGTAACCCTAGAGAAGTACAGTAGAAATGCAAGTGCAATCTTTTGAAATTCCTCCCTATTTTGACTTGTGGAAGTTTACAGTTTCATGGCCTTGATGATCTCGGTTACACTGTATCCATTCGATCTAACGGAACACGCATCAAGATGATTAAATCTCCAAAGAAGCCAGCCACTCATGCTGGCGAAACGTCAGGATGAGGTTTCAAACTACGACAGCCTTCAAACCCGAATGAAGATATTCAATGGATACATTTTCGATATACAGTTTTCTCCAATATAAAAGAATATACGCTGATTGTTTGAAATATGTTCTGACAGTTTTGATCCTATCAGGTTGTTTCTGATATAATGTCTATGTTATTCTCATGCAGTTTTGATGATCTTGAAGTTTCATCGATGTAATATATTTCCAGTTCGTCTTATCTTCTAAGATAGTCTAGGAATGTAAGGTATAATGTGTGAAAGGTATCGGTGGTTGTTGAGTTGGTTATTATTGAATTGTTGCAGCTTTTTGTAGAGTCATTTGGTTTTTGATTGACTGTTTATTTCGTATTGCATCATTTTTGAAGCTACGGATGAACTTCTTTATCAAAACTTTCAGCCGTATTGCAAATCGTTTTCGTTCTATAATAGAAACTATGTATTATACTGAAAAATGTTTTTATCACTTTTATTTCATTTTATAAAAGTGGTAAAAACATAAAGTTATTTCTCATTTTATCACGATGATCTTCTACCACGTAGTAAGGGATAGATCCATCAATTTATCATATTTTTTTAATACATGTTGGTTTGATGTGTAGTGAAAGTATCTTATTATGTGTTTTCTTATCTGACGACATTTTCAATTTCAAAAGAAATTGACCATTTTCTTTAATCTCTATTGTAAACTTCATTGCTGGTTTTTATATGTTAACATAATTCATAAAAGTATTATTATTTTCATTTCAAATATCAAAATCATAGTTAACATATCTCAACCAAACTCCACGGCCCGTTCTGGTATCGTTTTTCGATGTTTCAAAGTTGAGTCAATTTCTGACCAGGATCTTACAATTCGAAGAGGTCTACTAACAGGTACATTTTTGAATAAACTATCGAAATCGAAGTTTCCCAGAATATCATCATCGCTATGAACTGGATGGTATTTTTAAAAAACTTAGTTCCTTAGTTACCATTCCTTGATATCTGTTCCAAAATGTCTATAACTAAAACTAATTTATGGTAAAGAGATCCATCTGAATTTGCAAAAGGAACATTGAGTTTATGTATTTTTGATAAACGATGAAAATGAGGAGGTTTACTAAAATAAGAAATAAATTCTAGAAGTTGAAGATTCAAACTTATTAAGATGTTGGTTCAGATCATGACCACGTTTTGAATTGCCTTGTTACAGTCCTGTGATTGTTATATATTTTGACTCTAAAAAGAGTTTGATACTATAGCATCGACATGTTTGCCATCCATGCTTCCGATGCATATTGGAAAATTCAAATGTTTTGAAAATATTTTGCAACAACGTTAGATGTTGTTGGTACCTGAAACCAAAAATTTAAACGTGAAAACCACTACTGAGCCAAGCTTACTGTGATTTAATTTCATTTATTATTGATGGCACGGTTCCTTTTTACTTTTGACATCCTACATCTTGAAAATAAAGTCTTTGCGGAACTATATTTATATTGAATTTGAACCTTGAAAACAGTTTCTCATCAAGTATTAATGTCGTCCACTCTGTATAATAATAATACTAAATTTAATATTTCAAGCAGAGAAGACAGTGATGCTAATGAGAATCACTTGCGTGAAATGGATGGTAATGTTTTGCGATGTTCAGATAGAAAAACAGTAACAGCAGTCTGAGCTTCTGAAGTCACCGATCACAACACCAACCACAACACAAGAGGACGCAAAAAACGACCGGTAGAAATATTCAAATTCTGCTAAGAAAAGTTCCAAACTAGTAGATACTGGTAATACGAGTACTGCTGCTGACGAAGCAGCAGTACTCGCAAATGATGAAATTCGTGTATCAGAAACACGCACACCAGAAACACGTGACAAATACACATTATTAGGTGAAGTAGTAGGACATACAGAACGTAATTTCAAAATAGATTGTTCAAAGGCTTTTTTTAAGGATAAAACACAAGCACTACAGTAAAATCCTCAAGGAACTCCTAGAGCGGTGCCTGTGCGAAAGTAGTGATTAACATTGGTTTTGAATCGCTGGAGATTAAATCCATTGGGAAACACGTTCTCAGAAAGTTCATTCCACATAAACGCAGTTCTCCGAATGAAGGAGTTCTTAAACAGTGAAGTTCGAGGTGTACTGGGTTGAACCTCAAAACGTTGAGCAGCAATGGTTCGTCGCGTATTACTGGTAAGTATGTACAGTTCTTGGTGGCGAATCACTTCCCGTGAAAGAGAGACAAGTCTCCAACCGTTCTTGAATGTTCCAGACTATCAAGGTTGCAAGTGATGTTCATGTTATCAGTTAATCATCAAATACATAATCCCACATTGGAACATATATGGTCTATAACAATTTATTTTATGTCTTTTTATGAAATTAATTTGATGAAATTAAACTCTATGAATAGTATAGGCTTCACAATTAATGATATACATTGACAAAATAATCGGAGTTCAACTGGAAATCCACAAAGGAAAATAATAATTGTTGAACCACATTTTTTATTTGGCTTGTATGTATCTGTAGAAAAAATATTACTTCCACTGAAATCTCTGCAAAACCTAAGATCAAATGTATATTCAAATAACCTTTTTTAGAGCCTACTGTTGCACTTTTTTACCAATTCATCCACCTCAATACTGGATATAAAAAGTATTCTGATTGAAGCTTTTAGACAATTATCAAAAATTGGAATGAGAGTTTGTGGTATCATTTCAGATTTAGGTTATGATTTTTATACACTCGCCAGAAAAGATCTCAAAGTGACATTTTTTTTGTCGACAAGAAAAAAATATTATACTTTTTTGATACTTCTTCTGAAATGTTGCAGAAACCATTTTTTTGATGACTTTTTGAAATTTGGTGAATATAAAACAAACAGAAGTCATCTTGGATAACTTTACAACTTGGATAAGGAAAAGCAATATAGACTAGCACCCAAACTAACTGATTCTCATACATTTTCAACTAACTTTTAAAGAAAGGAAAGTTTTCAGTCAATCGGTAGCTACAGCGATGAAGACTTATGCCAGTTTCAATTAGATACCATCAGCAGCAATACGGACGAGCTATATTCATTGAAAAAATGTATAAAATGTTTGATACTTTGAATTCAAATCGATTGTCAAACATTTCAATAAATCATTTTTCAGAAAATCAAAAAAAATTGATTTTCTGAAAGAAATGAAAATATTTTTCAGCAAAGTAACTGTAATATCAAAAAAAGGAAAAACACGACTGGACAAATGAGATTCATTGAGGGATGGCAAATAACAATTCCGGCATTTTCCTTAGGATTATTTATTTTCCCTTTTCACAAGGGTAAGAATTTATTATACTGTGAAATTTGCCAATAGAAATTTGAAAACAAATGTTACAAAAAATCAAAAATTCATCATTCTGAAAAACTCTTAGACTAGATTAGCATAAGTTTTTGACTTAAATTGTATAATCTCACCTTGTTTATAAACAAATTCAAAGCTATTAAGAAAACTATTATATAGCGAAACACCTGTCGCGGTTTTTGTAAAACCCTCTACAGTGAAAATCATATAATAAACTGTATTTATTAGTTTTGATATGGATTTTCATCACGTATCGGCCAGTTCTGTTCAATTGATTTTCCTTGGGATTATTTACTTTATCTTTTCACAAGGGTAAGAATTTATTATACTTTGAAATTTGCCAATAGAAATTTGAAAACAAATTTTAAAAATCAAAAACCCAACATTCTGGAAAACCTTTAGAATACATTAGCATAAGTCTTTGACCTAAATTGTATAATCTTACTCTACAAAATATACGTTTATTTCACCACCTTGTCTTATTTTTATCAACTCTTAAACAGTTCAAAATCACATGAAATATTCATTGTGAGCTCCTCGTAGCAATGATGAAGTCAGATCATGGTCATATATTTTTTGATCGAACCTCGTACAGAGGTGCACAATAGCTCTCAGCCTACACCCTCCTGCCCGCCACATGCCGGCAAAAAATAAAATATCGACTCGAAAAATCAAAGACGCCGACCGTTTTTGTTTACTTGTGTATACTTCTATACGGTAGTTCGTGTGAAACATAAAATAGGTATTTTTAAATTACTTGTAGATGTATTGTGCTTACCTTACCTGTAGAACCTTCCGAAGAGCGTATTTCTGACACAATTCGTGATATTGAAGTACCTGATATTTTAACAAATACAGTAAGCTTTTGAAACTAGCACTAGTAGCGAAAATTTTGAGATGATTGTCAATCGTATCATTTATTAAAATCTGTCATAATTTTATTCCTTCCATACTCTATTCGTCTTCTTAACAATGATCTGATCCAATATCTTAGTTTTTTTCGCTTCGCTCAAAAGATTCGACTATAAAAAAATCGCAGGCCATTATAAAAACATCGTCTAGAGAAGGTATGATGACAACTGTTGGTGTACTGGAAACGACTGAAAATATTTCACAGCACACGCCACTCAGACTAGTTTTTGTCTTCGGTGGAATTCGAGTTTGTTTTGTTAACTGAAGCAAGTTTTTCATTTCAGTTTTTTAAAACGAAATTAATCGCAAGCGAATCCGTGTGGTGGGAATCCGCCTTTACGTTTTAACATGCTTTTAGCACGGGTCAGACGATACGCAGTAAAAATCGATAATGTCACAACTGGAATCTATCAACGTTGAATAGCTGTGGATTGAATGAGTAGAACGAATACTCATGCTAACCAACCGACTATCGTCCGTTGCTTTACATATATTTCATTATCAAAGAGAGATATTTGTATAAGTATTCTGAAGGCTTTCAATACATGACAGTCTCGTGAGAATTTCAAATAAGAGAATCAGATTGTAGCCCAATTCTAACAGGAGTTAAACACAGACTACATTCTTTTAGAGCAAAGTACATCCAATTTCGATCCAGATATTCTGTGAGTGAGAGGTAGGAACAATGAGTCTGTAATTTGTGGTATTTTTTGGGGTTCCGTCGTTGATAAGTTTACCGACTGAATGAGAATAATTCGTTACCAAACTATTCATTTCGAATTCACTCCTTATCTCCGACCATTAAGGTTCTCAGTTAGTGCCGTTTCCATGGTTAGTGCGATTATCATTTCAGTTCCCGAACGGAATTAGTATTCGGAACGCGACTTCAGAAATAATGCGAAACAATGTGATGCTATTAATTAAAGAACCTTACTACAAATGGATATCTCATTAACGGTGAATGTGTCTGCTAATTTGTTAGTTTTGTATACAATAAGCGAGGAGCAGACCGTGGCACATTGTGAGCGTTGCGACCGCCACTCCAGACAAAAGGATTTGTTGCTGTAATTCTCTTCAGGAAGGCTGTCTCCTAATGAAATTCGATGTCTCCCCGCAGACGAGACCTCTCGCGAATCCGTGTGAAGGCATGTTCATTTTCCATTAGGTTTTTTGTTTTTGCGAAATGGTACGTTTAGGGTCAGCGAGTATTAAATTGAATGAAAACACTGACGAAGGCTTTTATGTGTAAAGAAATTTGTCTGGGATGCATGTTATGTGTGTAAAATATGTTTGACCATTCAACAGATGTGTCTGTTTCAGTTACAATCCGTTTCAATGTGTACTCCTGAAATGTTTGCCTAAGGGGTGTATAGATAGATATAGTGTGCCAAGATGCACGGTAATAATGAACACAAGACTGAAATCAACGCTGATTTGGAAATATAATAAGAAAAAGAGAGCGAGTGTGCGTCAGACCACACGACTGAAGTAAAACTTCACGAGCTTTTAGTCAGTAAAAGCAAACTTTCTCTATTTCACAAATCGTCAAGCTTTCGTCTCTGAATAGAGACTTCGTCAAGACGAAGTAATCTGAATTTTACCATTGAAAATTGAATATTGATGAAATAATTTCACAAAATTGGTGCATTGATGTTAATAATGTCATAATTTTCATATCTCTGTTATCAAAACAACTCAAAAACTCTTGATTCGAGAGTTTTAGCTCGACGAAACTTTTTTGTAGCAAATCTAATTCCCCACTAAATCTGCGCACTCATTTTTTCTAAAAAAATTGAACCAAAAATTGAATTGAAACCGAAAACAAATTTTCCTGATGTTATTTATATGTGAAATCGAATTTTCAAATGAGCTAAGCCTCTAGTTGTTTGCGACGGAATTATATATTTTTTATAAATTTTCAGCATTTCAGGTAGTACCAAGAAAAAATCGCCTGATATACCTACCTATATTATTAATTTTCTACAAATATTTAAGTTAACTATGGGTTTTCTTTAATGAATTAACATATTTTAATAGACTTTTTAGTTTTATTTTATCGGATACATCACTAATTACTGTCGTTGATTGTAAGACAACCTTATAGTAGGAGAAACATATATTTTAGAATCAAAATTAGAAAGATACCTAAAAAAATTGCATCGATTGTTGTCCATTTCTTGTGGTAGGCTCATTTCGGTTATTTTTCATTTGTAGCTACAATTTATCATAAAGAAAGTTAACATTGATCTCCTGCGAAAAATAGTGGCAACATTCAGAGCCTACTTTACCGTAAATGTATGCCCGCACCTATCTCTCTTTCTCTTATAGTAATATAAGAAACTCTCTCTCTCTCTCTTTCAATCTTCACTAAGTAATATCTCCTCAACTTCCATTCGCCTCGCCCGATCACACATTTCGTACTGTATAAATCAGATTACTTCTCAAGTCGAGCTCGCGTAAAGAAGATTTACTTCAACAATATTAATAAGAATAATAATATAATTAGAGAAGTTGGAAAGTGCGCACGAGGGGCGGCATGTCTTTCAAACGAAAGACATCTAAATTGTAATGTAAGTCACCGGTATGTGGTTGATTTGGTGAATGAAAAGGCTCCTTACGATCTTTATCAGAACAGACTGGAATGTCACGCGAGACTGCAAAAAAGCATTGAAAATGCATAAATTTCATCCTTGTATAATGCAGATTCGTCAAGATCTCCACGAGTATGATTATGATAGAAGTATAAGAGTTTAGTTGAAATAATGTCTTATCAAGTTAATACCATCCCTAATCTTCTGTGAAACATCTGTTTCAGCGATTAGTGTTCATATTTCTGAATGGCAAATGTTAATAGACAAAATTGACGCTACTGGAGTGACATGTATGGGCTGGGATTCTTGAAAATGCCATTATTGGTCCATTATTTCTGGAAGAAAACTTAACTGAAGAGACTATAGATGCTTTCATAACTCACTAGCTAGAAACTCACATGGATGCAGAAGATAATGAACTTTGCAGGAGGATCTGTTACATTTCCAGCATGACGGTGCTCCATCTCATTATTTTTTACCATCCAAAAGTGGTTAGATGGATTAGCAGAAGGGGAGCAGTTGAATGGCTTCCGAGATCACTGGATATAACATCCTTAGATTTCTTTCTTTGGGGGCATCTTAAATATGGTGTATATAAAACACAAAATTTCTGATATTGAAGAACTTAAGAAGTTATTACAGCAGCAAGCCCGTCAATTCCTTGTGAAGTTTTCTGTAATTCTAGAGGGGAGTTCAAAAGCAGATTTTATTACTGTTTAGAGCAAAATGGACGACATTTCGAACAGAGAAGATAATCTTAAGTAGGTATATTGTATGTTTCAAATATATTTCGCACACATTAAATTCAATTTTGTAAAAGGACAACAACCAACAAATAAAAAATTACACGCTTAATGCATTTATTCCTGTCATTAAAGTATTGAAACGATGCCACCTACTCTTCTAACCATTTTTATTAAAACGAGTGAATACGATAATGCATCTCAGAACAGGCAACTTCTAATTAAATGTGTAGGTTAGAACCCTATTTTTCTTTGAAAGTATCCCCCTTGACCTGTTTTTACGATTCCTCATATTATTTACTGAAAGATATTAAGGGTGGGAAGTTTTCAAATCGACACCCTGTATTTGAAACTCATGAATACAAGTTTATTTTATAAAGGCTTCTACAAAAACCGCGGCACGTGTTTGGCAATACAAGTAGCTTTCTCAAGCTTTACGGTTTTTGTTTTAAAAAATCTGTTTAAAATCTGTTTTTCCGTTAATCAGCTGTCGCCTCCATACGAACGACAACTCTCAGAAGTTAGTTGTGAAACTTGTGCGAGCTAAAGACTAACGAGGTCTTACCTTTTAACGTGTGATTCGCAACACACGTTATAGTGAAAATCATACTATAAATTATGTTAATGAGTTTTAATATGGATTTTCATCAAGTATTGACCAGATCTATCCAATGACACCCTGTATTCGGCCATAATATTCCAGAAGTCTCTCTCCTAGAAAAACAGTTCGTCGTAACAGACTTGGTTAACTTATTCAATCCAAACCATATATTTCCACTTATCCAAGATTAAAAAAGTCGGAAAATTGTGACTACTCGCTTTCCACTCGTAAATATCGCTCGTAGGCGTCGTTTGGTAACGGGAAAGTTGGCAATTCGGCGTATTTCACCGCTAATATCTTGTAATCTGTGTTAGTGCATCTAACCAGGGCTTGTATAGTGCACAGGTAAAGTGTCACCGAGGCGAAACCTCTAAACAATGTATCCTTTACATAAATTCGCGAAATGGGCTGGTTGGAAAACAGGGGCTCACGTTGCTTCTGTAGACAACGAAATCGATAACAGCCGAAACAAACGAGGCTGAGTTGTCACCAGTGGTGATAAGAAACGTGTAGCTGCTATTTTTTGCCAGAATGGAAGTTAGCTTATAGATGATCAATGATGATATACCCGCAAAAAGTATTTAGTCTTCGAAATATCCAACAAACATAATACGTTCAGTTCTTAGACATGCACCAATTTACTATTAAGTGCCGCTGGTTTGTGACAGTTAGGCCCTCGCGATAAATTTCATATACTATTTTAACAGGCTAACGACGATTATTTTAAGCTACATCGTTTGATTCAAACTATTTCATTATTCTTTCCAACGAATGGTGGAACTCGAATTTATTACCCACATTTTTTTGTTTAATAATGAAGGAGTATAAAGTCGAAAAGCTGTTTTTCAAAAAAAGCACCTCTCGTGAAAATATACTCTTTTCAACTTGAATCGAATTTGTAGTTGAGGAGGCACATATCTCCATCTTGTTCTTAATCATTATACAGCGTGACTCACGGTCGGCGGTAGGTTAGATGTTTCTGGAAAACGCAATTCACGATTTTTCTGAAAATATCACATCCCACATTTCCTTACCTGTTTTATCGATCTAAAATATTTTCAGCATTGTGGCATTGCCACTTCCGCCAAAAATGTTTCTATTAGATAGATTCTATTGGCAGTTATACAAAAAATTATTTTTAAAGAATTTGATTTTAGGTAGCCGTGGAAATATCCAGCTTATGACAGTTTGGTGACTTTTATAAGTAATTGATAAATGGTTATTGACGGTGTTTCAAAAAATAATCACAAATGAATTCAAATATTTATTATTCGAACCAGGTTCTCATGAACTTATTCATTATACTTGGACAGTTTGATCAGATCCTTGCCAGAACTTGCATAAAATTCAACCAAATGTATCCTGAATTAAAACCAATGAACGAGAGGAAGTTTGTAATATTACAAAATAATTTCCTCAACTATGACTCAAAGTTAAAAGCTCCTTTGACATTACCAAAACCTGTTTCTTTAAATCAGGACAATACTATTAACGTTTTGGCATATTTTGATGAATATCCAGAGCTTCCATTTGCAGTGCAGAAAAATATTTGGGAGTACAACAAATTTTGAAAAATCCCGAAATGCATCTGTATAAATTTACCAAAGTTCAAGCTCTCAAAGCAGAAAACTTTGAACTTTGAAGCACTTTTGCGAATCCCTTTCAACACATATACAGGAAGATCGGGAATTTTTGTCAAAAATAATTGAGAGCCACGAATCAAAATTTACGAGGGATGGCATTTTTAATAGAAGGAATAAACATTTTTGGGCTGAACATAATCCTCATGTGACAAAAGAAATGAGGTTTCAAGAAAAAGTTTACCTGATGTTTTCTATATTTTGAAGAACAATAAAATTAGCGTCTTTATTTATGAAGACTCACTAAATTTCCAAACTCCGACAACTAGACAGGACCGTTTGGAATACTGGGCTGTCGAGTGTTCTCGCAAATTCTCTACAGGCGTTCGAAATAAGTTCTATGTACAGTAAGAATCGTTTTGAAGCCACCATGGATCTGATCAATGAAATTTCTCCGTACACAGTTCGCGGTTATGCTTTGAATGTACCTTTCGTGAACATTTCGAGTGTTGTAAAGAGGTTTGAAAGTTTGGGAATTCATCTTCAACAAGAAGAAGATATTGAATTTGCAGTAGCTGCACCTTCATTCTTACCCAGGACTGTTGTTGTCTGTATGGGTTTTTTTGCTTAATATTAAGAATTAGAAATAAAAAAGTGTCTCAAAAATGCAGCTCATTTCACCCAGGAAGTTTCCATAAAACTTTACGAAATGTTTGACGATCGTTGGTTTAGGCGTTTAGGGCCATGGAATGGGCCACCGAGATCACCCGATCTAACGCCACTTGACTTTTCATTGGGTGTTCCAAAAGAAAGGGTGTACAGGGATGCAACTCAAAAGTATTTTCAGATCCATGAAATCATCAACGGTTTGTGAGATATTGTAAAAAACTGAAAATGACAGATTTTAATTTTTTGTTCTACCGCCTCCATTTTCAATGATATCAAACAATGACAAAAAAACTTTTTGCTTTATTTCATGTGCTTTATAATCTGGGTGAACTCATTTTTCAATGAAACGTTTCGTTCATTGAATCCTATTATCAATATATGTTTTTTAAATACGGACCTGTATATTTTTTCATAAATTTTCGTAGTCATTATAATTACAAATTCGTTGATATGTCACAACATCTATATTTCCCGACGTTTCTTCCCGAAACCACATCATCACTATCATTTTTTATTAAGAACTCGAATTTCCGAATGTTACTGAAATCCAGAGTTCTCCTGTCGTTCATTGGGATTATAAATATTTGTATTCACTGAAATCCAGCTGAATTTCTGTCAGGGTCATCTTGAAAAATAGAGACCAATAATCTTTGTATCAGTACCAAGCCATTCATAATTTCCAAATGTTTTTTGAAAATTTATAGCTTCCCAAAAATTTCTGTTCAGAAAATGAGAATATCAAAAAGAAACAATTAATAAAAATACTATATTAAAAAGTCATAGATGATTTTCACGAGAAACATGATAAGCGATAATTTTTTTTTGAAGTAAGCCATGAATGTAAATGTTAAGTTTGTCACAACAAAATAAAAGTTATTCAAATCGTTGAACGATTTTAAGGGAGAAACATGAATTTTTCCAATGACGAAAAAGTGGATATGCTTTTTGTATATTCGAGATGTTTGAGGAATGATACCAAATCTCTGGCAATGTTTCAGGAATTGTATCCTAAACGACGACAATCTAATCATAGATATTTTCAACGACTCGAAAAAACTTTACGGAATTATGGATCGTTTAGAAAAACCCTTCGAAAGAAAATGTACGGTTACTGAATGTGGTGGCGATAATGAAATCGGCGTTTTAGGTGAATTCAAAGAAAATTCACAATAATGATGAAGTGATATTCATTTGATGTAGGATTTATGGAAAATAAAAAAATTGAGAACAAGGAAGTATCTCTGAGGGAGATTGCTCATAATTCGGCCGTATCCACTACGTCTGTACGGAAAATTTTGAAGAAAAATAAATTCAAGACTTATCGAGTCAGGATCTTCAACAGGAGTAAAGTTTTTTGTAGATAGCTCATTAGAAAATTTCGCCATGATAATGAAATTTGTAAAGAAAATTGTAGTGTGGTAAAAGTACATTTATCAGTAACGGATGGTTCAACAGGAATATACATTATCATTGGCGACAAGAAAATGAATATTTTCAAGAGAGATCTGGTGTTACCATATGGCTTGGTGTTCTTGATAATGAAATTATTGGCCCCCACTTTTTTGAAACATCTCTGACCGGATAATTATACTTGGATTTCTTATCAGGGACTCTAATTGAGTTATTAGAATATTTGCCACAAAAGAAAATATTAGTATTTTCAACACGACGGAGCTCCACCACATCGCAGGAGAATCTGCAGAGATTTTTTCAATACAATTATGCCAGGAAGGTGGATAGAAAATAATAGTCCTATTGAATGGCCACCACGTTCACCGGACCTTTCTCTTCTAGATTTTTCGTTGTGGGGCTTCATAAAAAATCAAGTAAGTATTCAGAATAAATTTTGAAAATATCGAAGAATTGAAAGATTCAATAAGAAGTTCCTGCACCGCTATCACTCCACAGATGTTATAGACTTGCCACAAGCACACTATTTATTGAGCAAGTTTTGGTGGAAGACAATTTGAAGATTTGATGCGATATCGCGTGAGACGGTAACTTAAAAAATGTAACGTGAGAGTTTCTTTGTCATTTTTTGATATTATTGAAAATGGAGGCGGTAGAGCAAAAAAATTAAATCCGTCATTTTCAGTTTTTTACAAATATCTCAGAAACCGTTGATGATTTTATAGATCTGAAAATACCAGTATGTTGCATCCCTAGAACAAAAGTTGCCTAAACTTTTGTTCTATTTAACCGTCCTTGTAGGATCTACCGTTTTCGAGATAGCAATTGTGGTATCAGCTAAAAATTACATAAGGTCAAATCATTATTTTTGTTTGGGAGGTTTTATACGGTATTAATCAGTAAATTTATTTACCCGGTTTATTAGGTCTTGTATTTAGTTGTTCGGATTGACTTCGTATAGTATAAACCTTATTAACGATGAACAAGAAAATATTCGAAGATTAAGAGCACAACAATAAATTGAAATTCAGCTCCGATCCTAAAAATCGAACGCAGGATTGGATGAAATATGTTGATTCGGGTTCACTAACCAGAAGACTACTGAAATAGCTGAGAATTTTGATCAGTGCTCCCTGAAAAACTAAAATTTTTTACCTGTATTATTGGTCAAATAACTTTGTGGTACTCCTCGATATGTTGAAAACTTACCTGAAAAAAAGGAAGATTATTAGTTAACATTCGCTTGAATATCTAGTCAAATTATTCATTCAACTCATTATATTAACATCACTGTTATATCGGTTGCGATACAAACAAACTTCGATGCCTTAATTCACTAAAATCTAGGTCCAATTCCGTAGAATAATAATAATATCTCTTCAACACCAATAACGTGTATCGTTAGCTCTTCAGCCCGAAAGTCTTTAGGTTTTAGAATGTCTTCTGGTTAGCAAGAACAGGTGAATTCCAAAGTTAATTCTAAATCAGGAATGAAGGTGATAACCACCATATAGAAAATTGACGGTGTTAGTTGAATCAATGCCTTTTCGGTTTCGGAATTTGTTAGCAACTGTATGAGGAA
>WOGN01002632.1:0-16417 GCA_015342105.1 Leptinotarsa texana
ATTTCGAGTTTGTCCAAACTATCATCAAAATATCAACTTTTCATGAATTGAGAGTACTGATGTACTTAATTTCAATAAAGGCTATGATTTTGGACCATATTCAGCACAATTTATTTTTTATAAATGAAGTGTGGTTATCTACTCTAAATCATATATGTATAAGGTAATTTAATGCAACCAATAGGAACGAAGCCGCGCCCGTCATCAGTGGATTGAAACCGGAGACAATCACATCTTAACAAAAGGAAGAAAGTAATACAGATCTTGAAATTATGAAATAACAACAAAAATTAATTGGCGCTCCGGGGCGACTTCATTGATCCCAGTGATACCTTGGTCTGCCAATGCTTTCTCTTCCATAAAACAAGATGTAGGGTGTCTCCAGAGGCTCCAATGAATTTGAGACACCGCCAGAACACTTAGTGACATGACTATCTTCAAAATTAAACCAGCCCGTTTCGTCTTTGACCAGTACGTAATAATAACCAGATTAAATGCCAGAACTAGAGTGAACAATGATTGCATGAAGATTATAATATTGGTGTGCTAGATTGAAGTGTTCATCTATTTCGAACTTTCGTAAGAGTTTGGTGCTTCCTTCAGAACCTCAGTGGGCAGTCTTTAACGATGTGGGGGTGTAAAGCTAGTTCGCGAACGTAATAGAATACTACTCGTGCACCTTGCGTAACGCTAGTTGAACTGGCAAAACTGGTACCCAGACAATCCGCTGGATCTCTTGGCATACATCACTATCAGTATGACACAACTAACTGCATCAGAATCATTTCTTAAGCTGCTATAGATCCTTTCAAGTGATGAAGGTTTTTGTAGAGGGATCGATTTGGCTCGTGCTTCATGAAGCTCTTCCACTGAAAGGGAACATGAACCACGTGGACTGCAGCTCATATTTGGGGGGCAAGAATGACCTAAGTTCATTGACCGCACTGAAAAAAAAGTGGATCAATCACTTGCGAATTAACTTTGATAGATGATTGATGAATATACAATTGTCATGACTTGTTTTCAAAGAGATTTTAGTTCCGTACTGACATGAAGGCATTGCATGATCTCAGCAAAATTATGTGAAGAAGGAATAGTTCCAAGGACCGAAGCAGCATTACCACGTTGAACAGCAATACTAATTCTTTCTATCAAAAAAGAGGCAGAACGGTAATCTTTCGTTGCTTGACCTATTCTCCTTCCGAGTTCATGAACGAATAATAGAGACTCCGGGTCATAAACACCAAAAGTTTCACCGCTACTGGATGAAACAGTTGTTACCAAGATTATGGTATTTTTTTTCGTTTTAGCCAGACAATGCTGCAGTTCCAGCAGACTCCGAACTTTCGGCTAGATAAATGTCTTCTGCATGTTAATGGATAACAAATTGCGATACGCAATATACGAGGAATCATTAACATCCAAAAACTACCTTTTGCAGAAAACTATTGAGAGCTTCGTCGATAAACTGCCACTCGAAGAATATCGAAAATGTTTTACTTTTTGATAACTATTCATATCTATATTTCCACTTTCAAGTTTCTTAGTGTTTTTTTTAATTCAATCAACTATATTGAAATTATTCTGAACTTGCAAAAATTTCTTGAGGCTGGCCACCGAAATCGCATGATTTGACTCTGTTATACTTTTTCTTGTATGGTTTTCTTGAATTGCAGGTGTATGCGAATATGCCAAAAACCACAGCTGTCCTCAAAGCCAACATAACCTATGCCATCGGTCAAATTCAGCCTGATTTATCTGCCAGAGGAAAATTAGGCCGTGGCGGATATTTGAACGAAAAAAAACATGTCGATGATATTTCACACATACTTTGTTCTATTTAAATTTTAACATAGGAAGACCCTAATGAAAGAACCCATACAAAGTGAATGGACTTGTGTTCTTCACGTTCAATAATTTCATTCAAAGTCTGCAAACACTTGAATGGAATAGAAGAAGCTAATCTACAAGTATAACGTACCTCTTCTGTAAAATATTTACAAGTCACAATGTGAGGTGTTCCATGTAAATCTATCTATTGATCCATTTTCTTCAGGAATGCAATGAACAATCCTCATACACTTGGCTTAAGTAATGATATCTACGTTCATTCAATATCTAGTAACATTGGGGAAGTTCTTCAGATTTTAAAGTGAACATTGGCTGAGAGTTAGATCAAAGATTCAAGTGAAGCTGGTTGTATGCATTTGTGGAGTAAGGTCAAAACAATTATTAAGTATCGTTAATGGGACATTTTTTTAGAGGGAGTTGAGTAAACAAACGAAAATATATCGCCTCACAAAGGTGAGTTATACACCTGATAACCTGATAATAATTATAATTACAGGAAAGGTTTTTGGGTAAGAAAGTTTCTGGCTTTCTACTACTCCATCTTGATACAAAAAAAGAAGAATGAGGGAATCTTCCAAAAAAAGAAAGGAAGTAAATCTATATATGGATGTGTAGATCATGCAAAGAAGTACATTTCAGACACAAACTGATAGAAAGTCCTCCTGAAACAGCTAGTTTCATATAAACATTGAATTGCACGAAAGAAAAATTATTTCGAAACAAATACTTTTATATGAACACTGAATTATACAGAAGATACTTTTCTCTAGTTAGTTTGTATTTCAAACATTCATTGTGGAATAAAAATCAGATATCTTCCACATGAGTTCTACTTTTAATAAATGGTAACAAATTGTACTCTCATTTCCCAAAAATAAAACACTCCTAAAAAATATATCCCCTTCAATTCAGGAAAGGTTTTATTTCACCCATGCAAGTATTTGCTAGAATGGTATAAAATGAAATTCATGTTGGAAAAGCTCATAAAAATTCAGTTAAGAAACCAGATATCAGTAGACACCCATAAAATTTTGTATAAGAACCACAATCATGTTTTCTTTATTTATTGAAAGATTCAATCAATGCATTCAATTTGGCATTATTTGTAAAATGTAACTTCAATAGATTATGTAAATGATCGCTCCCTTCTAAATTGAAATAATTTTTAAACTTCTTCATTGATTTTCACTTAGTAAATTGGTACTATTCTCTACTAATCCTTCGTTCATTGGCAGCTTACACAATACCAAACCATTTCTGTCGAATCGCAATTTGGTAAAAATTACTCAACTGTACAAGCAATCAGGGCATAATAAGTTTGTTATTACAGTATCGGTGACAATGTGTATCAATTCAGCAGTACAATTGTCACTAAATATTTGGATTAGCCCGTATGAAAGCGCTCACAATCCTGACGGACAGAACGCATTGGCAGCCTCAAAAGGGATTGGGGATTAAACTAAACATATCCCTGTGTGTATGCTCGCTGGAGACAAATTGCCTTATTCACTACTTTTACGGTCTCACACCTCCGTCACCTAGGTTAGAATGTGCCTGTTCTAGTTGATCTGAAAATACGAGGGTTCTATGAAAGTATGTCCGAAGACATACATTTTTTAAACACGCTTAATACTAGTGTTATGCTTTTTACGTTTTCGTATTTTCTTATTTGACCAGAAATATCAAAAAAATTATTCAGAAAGTCTCAATTGAGGGAGTATTTGATTATAAAAATATACACAAGAAACTTGAATAAAATCAGAAAAAACAAAATTGACATTTTCAAAAAAGTTCATATTAATCTCACTTCATTTATTTCATTAACTTGTCATCCAATTGAGTTCAACAGATTTCACAATGAATCATATGAATACAGACATAAATACATCTAACTTACTTGATAAAAGAAAAAGTAAAAAACTAAACTAAAAAATAACAGTGAAAAAATTAATTTACAGATATGCGAGAATTAAACTAAAGATCAAAAGAACGTTGAGGATATGTAGATTCAAGAATTGAGGAAGTCAATGTATACTTTCATTTATAATTGAGAGAGCGTAATGCAAACTCAAATTTAGTTTTGTTTAGTGAGAAGAAGTCCAGATCGACTCTATTAGCATCAATAGCAACTCTAGACAAGTTACAGCGATGAAAATTTATAGCAGATGTTTCTGTGACCTGTGTAATTCTAGAAGGAACACACAATCCAATTTGTACTAGCAGTGCAGGGCAGTCAATAAGAGAATTCAATATATGTAATAAGAATTTTGAGTCAGTTTCAACTCTACGACTGTTTAGCTTCAATATAAATGCCGCCCTACGAATATGTTCTAATGTCCTTCAAGGTTATTTTTAACTTGAACCCCAAAAATTTAAGGAATTTGTTTTGTACCTGTTCAAAATTGAGTGCATGACTTTCATATGTCGGCGACATATGAAATTATACATTCAATATTCGAGAAGTCCTTGGATGTACGACAAGCCTAGTATATTTGTTGCTTTGTTTATAATATAATTATACTGTAGGTGAAACTCCACTTTTTGTCCATCACTAAACCCGAATCGGTTACAGATTCGACACGAGTTAACAGTTCTCCAGATATATTGCAATCATACTTTATGAGTTTTCGTACCTACTTGGTAGTATGTCATACATATACATTTATCCGCGTTGAGGGTCATATCATTTTGTGAACACCATTCACTGAATCTACTTAAATATGTAATACTAAGCAATCATCTGGTGTTTCAACTATCCTGACAATTTTTAAATCATCCTGTGGGAATGGTTTTTCGATATACATATGTTTCCCATTTAGTGTCGGTCCTCTACATCAATACGTCTAAGAATGGCAATTCGTTGTGTGAAACTGATGAAAGGTCTTACGTTGGTGATGTGCAACGTATCTCAACCAGATTCGGGGCTTCTTGTGGGCTTCTTCAATGGCCAGAGTTTCAAACCAGTCCACATGTATGCTGGCTATTACCGGTGAAAGTAGCGATCCCATTGGCGGTCCCCCATCTTGCGTAAAGAATTCGTCCTTCAGTTTGAAATAGCAGTTTTTTACACAGCATCCTAGTAATTCCATGATTAAACCTGATAAGCGGAGAGAGGGAGAGGTGAAAGTACTCAAATGACCTATAAATAGTCAGGTATCTGAGGAATCCAGTAATCACCCGAAGACGATTGTGGATATTAACAATCGAAACGTCGTAAATTAACTTGGCTTGGAACCTTATAATTTTTAATTTTCATTTCTTGTTGATGATTTTCAATTTTCATTTCTTGTTGATGATTTTTAATTTTCATTTCTTGTTAATCGTTCAATTATTAATTGTTGCTTGTATTTTATTTCATTGTAATTTCAGTTTTTTGCTTATTATACTTGTTATTTTTTAGCTGAATCAACCCCCTTCAAACAAAAGTTTCGAAATTATATTTTTTGCTTCAAATTCTTTACTTGCAGAGATATTGTAAATATATTCATACTTCATCGTAGGAACTTTTTGAATGACTATACAGCTGGAATGTTTTTATTTATCTCCAAAATGTGCAATAAAAACTTGCATTTTTATAGCAACATAACTGAAAGACCTTTCAAATAAGGTATCACTCTGCTATTATTATCATTTGAAATTTTTTATAAGAGGAGTGGGTAAAGTTGGCCAAAGATTGAGTATTGAGTAGAAATGTATCTTCCTGAAAACTGAGTTGGCGCATTTCACGATTTTTAACAACCTCAATACCGAATGACTTTTGAATCCTGATAAAAAAAATCTTGTAAAATTTTCAGTTTTGAGTGGAGAAAGGATATTTTCAGGAGAAATAATTTTTTGAAAAAAAAATGTGTCGGATAAAATTCGATATCCAGAGTGGTTTTACCCGGGGAACTAGTTGTTTTCCGGTAGGCATTTACCGGAACCTATGGCGTAGGTAGGTAGGAGAGACGAATGTTTTGAGATTTCATTTCGAAATATTTATACGAAAGTCCGCTTTTGAGATTAACTCACCTTACGAATATGTATACACTGTAGACTTAAATATTTTCCACCCTTTTATGTTTCGCCAGCAAATTTGTTTCTTCCGGTGACATAAAGTTAATAACAAAGTTATGAATGAATATTCGAAACGGTGCTGATCAGGTGACAAGTCAAGTATTTTATCCCGAGATTTCGAAGTACATCAATGAGGTGACATTTAATATGAATACTCTTCCTTGTACCTATAGCGTTCCTACAATGATTCTGTTTCAATTCCATATCGAATGTTTGTAGTGTAAAATTCCCTTTTTCCACGTTTCATATATTGTTTGCGAGACAATCTGAATGCAAAGAAACCCGTTTTGCCAATTTCGAATTGTAGACTCTAATATACCAGTTATTTAATTTTCTATTTTCACAGATCTGAGTCTACAGTACTATTCCAAATAAATCATAATCAGAATACTGACACCCATTTTAAGTCATTATAGTTCATTTTGACTTTTTTTTTCATTTTATGATTAGGTATACCAATTGAGATTAATGATTACTGTACTTCTATTGTTCACTCATATAGTTGTTTTTCATAGCGATTGTAATAGAGAGAGAGGTAGGTACAGACAAAGATATCTACCTTTAGTAAGGTCATACTTGGGCTTCCTATGTATGAACAGACTGATGTAACAGGGGGTAGCATTGCCTGAACTTTGAACCGATACCGTCTCAATGTGTGAAGAATGAAATTTTGAAAGGGTATTTTCTGTGCCTGGCTTGAAATAGAGAGCACGTAAAGTTGAAAGTGGTAAAAGCAATAACATTTTTGAGAATCATCCATCAGAATAAATTCCATATTTTTGATGAACTACCTCACAATTTTCAGAAATTCATAATCGAATAACTAAAGTGCTTCATTAAATGATAATTAAAACACAAAAGATGAAAAATATCTTCATTACCTTAAAAAGATATGGGTTTCAATACCCCCATCTTTTGCCATAACCACCCCTTCCAGAGTCAAAATCTGTCCTATATTCATCTCTTACCTGCTTACTCGTTTTTCCTCTACCATATTGTCGTCCCTCTATGAAACCAGCACCCCAGTCAGTTCATCCAAACGGGTGCCATTAATAAGCAGTTCTCTGCTTATTAATGGCTCTACAAAGCAAAAGCCACATGGAGTTTTTTGTACTCATCCAAACCCATCACTACTCGTCTTATATATTCATATATTTGTTCCTCAGTTGTATAAAAAGACAGATTTCCTACATACAAAGTTGAAGTTACTATCAATAGTTTGTCTTGCTCGGCTCTGGTATCTTTGAAATGTTGATCACGATAAGAACTGAGATCCACTGAAGAAGTAGTGATCATAGCCATCGTAAGTTTATTTACTGCATTCAATTTCAACTATATTCACAAGAAACCATATTATAAAATCATATTTTCAAACTGCTTATTTCAACTAACAGCAGAGCCATCTGATTCATAGAAAACATCTAAGCACAAACATATAAAAGCATAAGAACCAATAGAAGTATAAGATCCATTAATAACATGCAAAGAAGAAAATGTTTAAAAACAGGAATAAATTAGACACAACGAGATCATCTTGGACGTGTCTGGTTTCACAGCAAAACACAGGTCTGAGGTGGCTACTGGTGGAGACTACAAAAGCTCAGAAATCAGAGTAGTCTATTTGAAGGGGTGTAAACTGAAAGTCTTGATTTTCCTTAAGGGTTTCTGGAAATAGGATTACGATCAGAAGTTGTAAGGTTCAGTACATCAAACGCTAAGGTTACTTTTTCTATTGAAGCAACCATTGGGGAGAGTAGAAGATTTCAGAACATTGACACTCTGATTTTTTTATACAGTGACCATTAGTAGTCAATAGATATTGTTCAGTGTTTTTGTTATTTTATTAATTCCAAGGTTGGTAGTGCAAAACCCTATCAAAACTGCCAAGTAAACCGTGTTCCCTGCCTTATTAGTATGCTTGAAGTGTTAAAAAGGGATATAGTATTTCTAGAAACTTCTGTAGATGGTGTCCGAATGAGAGCTTTTAATTTTGTAACCCTTTTCAGCAATTTCAATTGAATTTCTAGAAAAAATCAATAATGGACCTGCGTCCTTCCTTTGCAAATCAAGAACTAGTCATTCCAACTGGGCATCGATCGCTTTCCTGCTCTAGATCGAACAACTAGTGAACAGTAATTTTCGTGCCAGTCAATGATCATAACTGTTTCGAAAAAACTCTTCCCTTCCTGCAGTTCAGTGTTCATGAGAAAATAGTTTTTTCAAAATAGTGTTTTCTTTTCGTTTTGTATCTAAAACAAACTTCTGTGTAAGCCGTATCTTTTTCGTCTCTTTGGAAATTCACCCCATGTTCAATGATGGAGCCATATCTTTATTTTTCCCCATATTTTCAAAATTTTCTTAATTAATATCAAATGATAATTCAAGATTGGGGATTAATTCATTCGAAAGTCGTAAAAATATCCTTTGTGTCATTTAAATCATAACTACTGCTCAAACTTTTCTTTTGAGCATCCCTCGTATTCTGAAAGTCGAAATGCATCTCCGTCACAGTCTTTCTGTTGTTATTCAGGTATGTGACACTGACGGGGTGCCTTTCAGAGGCAATTGAGCGTGAGTTGTCGATCCGCCCTACGCATTTCACGCCGATTTACCGACGTTTAGCCGGGATTTACTCGCCACCGGAAATACCGTTTATTTTTCCTTTCTCCTTTTTCGGATGCGTAGTCCTTCCGATTTCTTTGGACTTTTGTGGTCATGTCGAGGTTGGTGTGTCGAAAGTTGTGGGCTCTTTTCGTTTACTCGAAAATGAATGGTAGTTCTAATTATACTACAAGTTTCATTCTCTTTCATGTGCTTTTCGAGAATATGATAAATTCTGTAGGACATAAAATCTGAAAAAGAAGTCGGTAAAGTAAGTCATATCAGTATCATCAGTATACTACATATTATTATTTTGTGGTCCTTCTTTGGGCATTTTCACCTTCCACATTCTGAGAAATACGAAAATTGTGATGGAGAACTTCATACAAGTGTAGAAAAGGCAAACTTTTTATTTGTCCCAATATGTTACTGCGAAAATTCAAAGTATAATTCACAGAGAAAAATGTTCTATTTATCAGTAACTTGTATTCAATAAGTTTACCAATAAAAAAAAAAGAGCTTAGAAATTATACGATACTTAGCTTAACGTTTTGAAGGCCAAAATCTGCCTCCTCCACAGCTCTTCCTATCCATATTTTTCTTCGAAACATATAGCCAAGTACGATCCGCTTGTAAGGAACTGTTCGAAATACACTTCTCTGCAGATATGGAAAATAGGCTGATTCTTTTAGTTTACGTCTCTCAGAGTGAGGTTCATTGGCAATTATTCAAACAGAAGCACTACAGGAAAAACCTTAAGGCGCTCTGAAAGCGGTAAGTAGCGATTCACGATTCACAAGTTTATTCCACATAAACGTAGTCCTCCATATGAAAAATTTGTTGAACTGTGAAGTTCGAGGTGTAGTGAGTTGAACCTCGACACGATGAGCAGCTACAATCCCTCGCATATTTCTGGTATATACCCGCTCTTGGTGGAATCAATGTATCAAGTCACTTTAACACCTCTCGTGAAAGTATATATAAAAGGGAGACAAATTGCTAACCTTTCTTCGATGTTCCAGACTATCAAGGTTGCAAGTGATGTTCGTATCTCCAATCATAATTCATAACCCAATAATTTATTCAAAAACTATTTCCACCAAGTTCCATGCAATGCTGATAACTCGATGCATTTCTATCAAAATGATACTGTAGAGGTAAATGAAGTCATCAAATCCCTAAAAACTCGGGCTCGCTTGATATTTACAACAACTCAGTGGTTATGTACAAGGAAAATCTATCTACGCTACTACGACCAATTACATGTATTGTCAACTTGACTCTGAAATCTGGTGTATTTCCATCAAAACTAAAAATTGCAAAGATAATTCCGGTCTTTAAAAGTGGTGATATCAATCTTCCTTCAAACTACAGACCAATTGCACTTCTTCCATTAATTGTAAAAATTGTAGTAAAAATAATGGCAATAAGAATGATAAATTATTTAGAGTACACAAATATCTTGACAGATAGATAGTTTGGATTCAGGAAAGGAAGAAGCACGTCCAAAGCAGTGCTCGAATTGGTTGAATTCATAACTGAAGGTTTCGAAAACAAAAAATCAACACTTTGCATATTCCTCGATCTGAGCAAAGTGTTCGACTGCGTCTCCACCGACATTTTATTAGAAAAACTCAGATACTATGGATTTGTAGGCATAGCACACAATCTGCTAGCATCATATCTAAATGAGAGAAAGCAATGTGTATTATATAATGAACAACCCACAAGCTTACAAATGATATTGAATGTTGTTCCACAAGGTGGTGTGCTTGGACCACTACTTTTCTTGATTTATCTTAATGACCTGCCAAATTCAATGAAATGTGTACAATTCTATTCGCCGATGACATTTCCTCCGCCATTCGTAAAAAAAATATATTGAAGAGTGATCAGAATTAGAAAAGCGAGTTATTCAAGAAGCTACGGACTGGTTCAATGCGAATACCCTATGTGTGAATAAAAGCAAGAAAAAAATGGTTCTCGCTGTCTCATAATCTCTCAAATAATGTTAAATGGTATAAGCATTGATTCAAAGTTAACTTGTAAACGCCATATTGACAAACTAGCAAAAAATCTATCATGCAAGGTCCATGCAATCAGGCAGATAAAAAATATGAAGCTTCCCATACCGCTTATCATGCAATGTTTCATAGTTCCTTGATTTGTGGTCAACAAGGAGATGTAACTCATACATATAATTGTACAACTCACCACAATCAATCAAAAATGCAACCCTCGCTAATTTCAAACGGAAACTGAAAAAACATCTCTCAGAGAATGCTTACTATGATGCGTCTGACTTCAGCTTTACAGAGTGGCTATCGTCAATGTAGGTACTGTCTCGAAGTATCTTTATTTTTACATTTTTATTTTTACATTTATATATTGATTTACTTTATTTTGTGCTTGTATCATATACAACATATACAATTGTAATTTACATTTATTTTATACATTATTGACTTGTCATAGCACTAAGGTGTAATAACTTGACCAATAAAAAATCTAATATAATCTAATCATTTTAGGATAACTGAGGTTCTTGCATTCGTGTTTTGCTTTTAATGAGACTTTTGTATTGGTAATGATTTGAACATTTTGTATATATGTAGTTGACGAGAAAATATTTGTCAAAAAAATACATGAAATGTTTCAAAAATTGCAGTCAACTTTTCAAAGTTGGTATTTATAAAGATATCCACTAGTCCATCACAGTCTCATACATATAAACATTATTAGTCATGATTTTGTCTATTGAATCGGTTAATTCTTGAATATTCATCTTACCTAACAGCTTCCAGTGCTTCTCCCATGGCATCCTCGGACCATGGTGTCGGGTTCGACCTTGATAACTCGATTCCCTCCCTCTTGCATCTTCCATAAAGAGTACCTGTAGGTATACCAAATTCTGTAGAGGCTTTTTGTACTGAGGTTTGGCCGGTTCTGATTGATTCTAAAGCTTTCTCTAAATCTTCAGGCGTCCACGTTGTTGGTGCTGCATTGAATGGTGCTGCCAGTCTTATTCCTTCTCTTCTCGCTATTTTATACAATGTGCTACTAGGAATACCTAAGGAGAGAAAATCAAAGTTCTAATGCAATAAATCTTTTCAAAAAATGTTTGATGTTCTTTCAAAAGTTGTAACTTCAAAATGGGCAATGGCAGAAATTTTGAAATGCCAAAAGTTTCATATGACAGTATGTTTCGCTGGTTATGAAAATTGACCCATCAGAAAAAAAAAATATGAGTGGTCATATCAATGAGCTACTTGCATATATGGTTATTTTCGTTCAAATGCCAATAACACTGTTCTATTCACGAAGATACATATTCACTTGCTTCTTCAAACAAAAAAATGTATACTGCAAAACTTCATTCAAGTTTCTTTCTCACTTGCTTACGCCACAAGTCGGCTGCGTCATAACTTGTAATTGTTGATGTTATCGTATTTTATTTCCCCATTTATCAGTCACATCATTTGGATATTGAATGTGGTATATTTTCTTTGAGGGGGTACTATGAAACAAAATACATTCACTTAATTCAAATGAAGTGACGCCTCTGTCATTTGTATAACGTCAATTTTGATTGATTTTGTCTTATGGACAATAGATATGGAAGTGCTTTTGCAATATTAACAATATGACACCATACTGGATCATATTTTCATCAAATCAAAGGAAAACAATATCTCAGACATGATTTTACCTCTTATTGTAAAAACAGATATAACTGACCATTCAACGATAATCTTACAAATAGTCAACGCAAAACAAAAACCTGATAAACAACATATCACCAAATATATAAAATACCTCAATTATAAAAAAATTTTCAGTAAACTAGAAAATATAACATGGGAAAATATTTATACCACACAAGATCCCAACAATGCACTAGAAAATTTTGTCGCTAGCCTCCTAACTACTCTCAACGAATGCACTGAAGTTAAACGGCCCCGTAGAAGTAACACAACGATTGCACCGTGGTTAACAAACTCTTTATTAGCAATGATAAATCACAAAAATCGTATTTTCAAAACTCTACAGCAATTCCCTAATTGTATCACTCTGATAAATAAATACAAATATCACAAGAACAAAGTCACCAACGAGATACAGAAGAGCAAACAAAACTATTATAAAAATAAAATATATAAACAAAACACTAAACAACTTAGGGACACTGTTAGGGAAATCACTGGTACTAAACGCAAAGTAAATATTATTAGTCCAATCGCCAACGATCAAGGTGAATTATTATTTGACCATAGGAACATAGCCAATGAATTCAATAATAAATTTGTAGACGTCGGAAAGAGTTTATCGAACAAAATACCTAGGAACCCCAACTACACCCCAATCACTAATAATTTACCTAACTCCTTAGTTTTAATTCCAACGGATAAAAATGAGTTAAATTTTATTATTAATGAATTAAAAAATAATAAATCACCAGGGAACGATGAAATCAGAGCGGAAGTTTTGAAAGCTATTTCAAAATTCATTTTAGAACCCTTAGTATTCATAGTAAATAGATGTTTGTCACTTGGTATCTGGCCAAACGCTCTCAAAACAACAATAGTCACGCCTATCCATAAAAAAGGTGATAAAACCCAAATCGGTAACTATAGACCTATTTCGCTTATTACCCACCTCTCAAAAATCTTCGAAAAATTAGTGAAGAAAAGATTATGTTCATTTATCAATAAATATAAACTTATTTCGACCAAACAATTTGGATTCAAAGAAAAAACATCTACCGAAGATGCGATACTTGAACTAACAGAAATAGTACACAAATCCTTATAAAAAGAAAAACCTTCACTTTGCCTCTGTTAATCGACCTAAAAAAAGCTTTCGACAAGGTTGACTACCAATTACCATTACAAACACTGAACAATAATGGAGTCACCTCTGACTCTGTTTGAAATTATTGGAAAGTTATCTACAAAACAAAAAACAAATTGTTAGAATAGCAGATAAAACTATTGATGAGTTAGAAATTAAATGTGGAATTCCCCAGGGCACAGTATTGGGTCCCTTATTATTCAATCTTTATATAAATGATATATTTAAAATAAATAGCGTGGGTACCATAATAGGATATGCGGATGATACCACCATATTTTATGAAGCTGACAGTTGGCACGAATTGAAAGAAAAGGTAGAGGCAGATTTCCAGTTATTGAAACTGTAGCTTGATAACAGACTCATGACGGTTAATGTGGATAAAGTCAGTATATTGTTATTATTATTTGAATGCCACACTTAAGCTCAAGCTCAAAAGCTCATTCAGATAATGAGGAACACTTTCCTAGAAATTGCGACAAGAATCAAAAAGAGCACCTCTTCAATTGCAAAACAAATTCACACACAGTAGTGATTATTACAATCTGAATACCCAAAAATAATATTGATTTCGGATGCCTATGCACGTAGTAGAATTTTTCAGGTGATAACATTAATGCACCGTAGCAGTTCTTATCAATGTTTACATAAAAGATCTTACTTTTTTTTCGATTCGTTCGAAAACCCTCACGATAAAATCATGAAGCTACTCGTTACATTTGTTCATTACTTAGTAAACTTTGCTTTTCATAACCTAGTTCTATATTTTTATCGTATCATTTGTGGATGAAAAATATCAAATAATACATACTTTTTATGCAGATGCACATACACTGCAAAAAAATTATATGTCGCCGGCACCATGAGGACAACTCAAGCACTTCATCCGTTATCTTATCGCCTTTGGTAATGTCTCCCACAGTAGTAGACGAAACGTCAGGCATAAAATCGTGCATATCACGGCAAATGAACCCAGAAAAGAGTTTTGACATGCTTAATATAAAAAAACGGAAAAACAATATCCAGTACTCCATTTCAAGGAGATGCAGTTCTGTAAAAAAGGGTATCAAATGTTTTCACTACATTGAGTCCCCAAACAATTTAAAGTTAGGGTTTCAAACGTTTTTTTGCAATTGAAAATATGTGATTCATAATAAAATCTTTTTTTGCTTCGATATGGATTATTTATCACAAACTTGTATGATCTTCTTCCGAGTTCGCCATATAAACAAAAAAACTTCACATTTTCAATTGTCAAGTCAATTATTCCGTCAATAATCATACTTCAGTCTCAAATTCGTAGTTTCATATAAGACAAATGAAAATAGTAGATATTCTTGCATGTAAACCAGTAACCAGATACGTTTTGATAAAAACCAACGTGAAGTTTTGAAGTGGTTATAAAGATATATTTTTTATGTGATTAGGATAATTTTGAAGGGGCAGTAGCGGTTTTGTCAAGTACCACGCTCCTCCAGGTGTTCCACATATAGGTCTTATTGAGATTCAGAGAGGTGTATTTAAATACTGACATTCATTCCAGTAGGATATCTACAATTTCATGAGCTGATAATTTTCGAGAATACGAGTTTGATAAGAAGATAAAAAACTTACCTGGAACGCCCACTTGGAAAAAGTTTTACACAAAGCCACACTGTCCCGATGGACATATCGAAAGATTTGTGGTAAAACTTGGGGTTTAGGTCCCAATGATCACTTGAGGAGAAATTGCCTGTTGGTCGAAGGCTTTACAGAAAACGACTCAGACTAAGCTCTCTGACTTTCAGAGATGGGCTTGTCTGGCCATCAGTGATGTAATCAGTACCACACCGTCAGCAGCCGTGGAGATCCTTCTAGATCTACTTCCTCTTTATTTTTTTCTGAAGAGAGATACTAGATAGACTGCATATAGACTTGTGCACATTGCCAATTGTAGAAATCGATCTAATGCAGAGTCCAGCAGACTGCTGGTTGACAATGGAAGTCACAGCATTCTGGGAATGACCTCCGACTTTATGCCTCCAACTGTCGAATACAAACTGCCTCATGAAGTAATGTTCCCGAGTAAAGCGGACTGGATCCATTGAGAGAAGAAAATAGTTCACAAATGGATTAAAAACACCTCCAGGTTCTGGTGCAGGTGTGTTTAGTCGCTGACTCATGACAGAGATATCAACTTACCTGGGAACCAATGCGACTGTATTTCAAGCGGAAATTTATACTATTGAGCAACGTCTAAATTGGTAGCAAATTGCCAAGAACCACTCTCCTCAACAGATTGTCTCTGATCTGGATTCGTGGCCATACTGGTCGGGAAGGCAATGAGGCTGCTGTTTTTCTTACAAAAGAGGATGCTGAAAGCAGCTTTAACGAACCAGAACCTCACTGGCATCCCTTTAGGCTTTACCAAACAAACATTTTACACCTGAATGACAAGAAGATTTATGGACTTACGAAAGAATCATTCAGGAGTCGTTCTTTCACCATCTGATCTGAAAGACTACTCACTTCACCAACTAAGTGGCTTCGTTAAGAAGCTGGGTTTACGTGGTCGATTGTGAATATGTGTGAATCACAAAAAACCCTTGAAGATTACGATGGAGGATCGAATAGACCAACTTATTTTTGACCTAACCTTACCTATGAGAAATAGATGAGAGGTTCAAATTGAGATGGGTTGAACATCTTCTCTCAAAATAGAAGAAAGTTTACCCATTAAAACCATACGTTTGATTCAAAAATATTTTCAGTGTTCTCTGTTTCTAAATGATTACTCGAAGAGGAATGTGTTATCATACGCACTACGATGGTAGTCTGAAAAGTATTCGACGTCAGCATGTTGACAGTTAGAATAATTAGATTAATATGGGGCTTCTGTGCTGAACAGTCACTACACTGCGACCTTTTCAGATTTATTGTGTGTGCCCTCATGTATGCTAAAGTTCCTTGTCTAGGCCCGTCCTTGTAACTAGACTCCATAGGCCAGACCTCAAGTTCCCCATATATTGAGAGGGTTGTGGTTTTTCCTCCCGTAATGTTTCAAACCTTATCCTTGACA
>WOGN01002633.1:0-16417 GCA_015342105.1 Leptinotarsa texana
AGTTTGCCCTTCTACACTTGTATAAAGTTCTCCAATTATAATTTTTATATTTTTCAGATTGTGGAAGGTAACAATTACCCAAAAAAAAAGTCGATACAAACCAAGTTATTTCACACGACGTTTCGATTGTTAGTATCTACAATCGTCTTCGGGTGATACCTGAACTTATTCCTCCAAGATCTTACTATTTATAGGTCATTCGAGCGCTTTCACCTATCCCCTCTTCCCTCTCTCCCTCTCCGCTTCATCGGTTTTAGCGGAAGCTGACGGTTTGGCGGGAGTTAGTTGTGTTCCGCTTCATTAGAGGTTTCCATATATTGCGTATCCCTACGCTAGCTTATCTATATGCGCTGTTGGACATCATATATGCGGCTTCTTTGAATTCTCTCCTAAACCAGTGTTCCTTCTTATGGATTATTTCAGCTTGAGCCCACTTGATGTTATGTTGATGAGTCCAAACATGCTCTGCTATTCCTGATTCCTCGCTTTGTGTTTCTTGTGCTCGGCAATGCGAACTGTCTATAGCCTCTTAGTTTCACCGATGTATGATTCTCCGCACTCGCAGGGTATCCGATAAATGCAATTCTTGGAATCGCAGTCTGCGTTGGGTGGCTTGGTTTTCGTGAGGCTGCCACGGATATTGTTCCCAAATCTGAAGCAAGTTATCCAATCCTTCTTATCCTTTACGACAATCCTCTGATGTAGGGAAGTACAAGTACTGGCTGTGGCATCTTCTTTTCCTTGTGGAGCTTGCTGTCTTCTAGCTAAAGCCTGTTCCATCATCACTTTGGAGTAACCATTCTGTTGAAGGGCATTTTTGACGATGCCTACTTCCTTTTCGAGACCTTCCTTTGTACAAGGTGTCCATAAAGGGTATCGTTTATTCATTTTCGCGCCATATTCGAAACGGGGCGACAAAAGACAGCTGGAAGGGGTTCGTGGCGTTCGCTATTTTGTGGAGTTTTAGTCACGATGGAACAATACTCGGGGAAGCATCGTGTATTTTGCGTACGAGCGTACTGTCGCAATGGTGATTCGATAGTGACTGCTCAACGTCTGTATGGTGCGGAATATCGTACACGCCAAGTGACGATAGGATAGGATAGGATGTTCGAGAATACAGGTGCGGCGATTGAAATTGATAACTCTGGTCGCCCTTGTTCAGCTCGCGATGAAAAAACGATTGAAGAAGTTGAGGCGTTGATTCGTCAAAATCTATCTTTCTCCATCCGAAAGCGAAGCCAAGCGTTGAACATCAAAAAATCGTCCTTACATTCGATTTTAAAGAAAGATTTGCATCTTAAGCCTGTAAATTCAATTGATTCAAGAATTGAAGGATACGGACTATGCTAATTGGCTGAATCTTGCGAACGAAATGCTGCAGCGATTTAATAACTTTGAAAACATACTGTTCAGCCCCGACCTTAACCCGCTTGACTACTTTGCATGGAGATACCTTAAAAGTAAAGTTCATCAAAATAATTCGACGAACCTAACCCAACTGAAGCAAAACAACAGGTCAGAAATTGCAGCAATATCGAGAACTATGTGTCAACGTGTTATCGCTAATTTTCGTTCCCGTTTCAACGACTGTCAGCACCGTAACGGTCTTCATTTGGATAACATCATCTTTTCCAAATAGCTTTCCAATTCATATGCTAACAATAAATATTTTTTTTTATTTCTTACAGATAATTTTTGTTGTATTGAACTTACAAATACCCGATACCCTTTTTGGACCCCTTGTAGAACGTTGTGATTTCACCTACCACATTTTACCACTGTTTCATTTTTTATCAAAGAAGTAGCAGAAAATTCTGTAAATATTTCCAAATTATCAGACATTAGAAACTAACATTTCACATAATGCAAAAAAATAAATGAGTCAACAGAACAAACTAATTACCTGATCTTCAATCGTATCTCTTCTGATGAACTTCATGGGCTCCAAATGAGAGTGGAATTGATCGACGACAGTCAGAGGTTGTTTGAGTAGGTGTTCTGAAAAAATGAACGTGGGCATCACTAGACGTATTACCTAACCACGGTTGGATTCTAATTCGAGTTAATTACATCGTTTAATCTATTTGATGTTTCCTCGACTTAGCGATGGGGTCACGTTTGAACGGATTATACTCACCGATGATGTAGCCCATTGTTACGTCATCTGGTAGACGGATTCTTTCACCTGTACTGATGAACCTTCCTTCACTGAAACAATAGAACAATGTGTGGTAATCAAATATTCAGAGAGAAAATACCGCTGTTTATTGGAAACAAGAGAAACCAATGACTTCGCTTGCTTAATTAGATAGGAAATATTCCTGTAGAATCTCAATGAACCTTTTTCGTGAAGTACGAAAAATCACTCACTAGCAGCGGTAGTAGGTCGGTAGGGACAAACACTGCCTAATCCTCATATAAACATATGGTGAATCACAATTAAAAAAGAATATTTTTAACAGAACAAAATGTTCATGAAGCAAAACTAAAATTTGCAGCTGTAAAGGATAACAATGTTGTAACATTAAAACGTGGTGTGTATGCCGCAATTTAAAAGTAACTGGAAAAAAGTGAATTAATAGACGGGTTAGTATACAGCCTCTAGTAAAAGAGTGGCAGTAGATTCAAACTGTAATAAAAGAACTTTAAAATAATTATGAATTTCAGATTTATTTCCGAATGGAATATGAATCAAATATAGATGATAATGACATAAATTCAATTAAATGTAATAAATGAATATAATTTAATAAACGATTAAGTTTATATCTCATTCTAATCAATGGTAATTAACTATGAAAAATTTACTATTCATTTCATGTTTAGAGCATAAATATGAATATGTATTTATTTTTTGCACTGTTGAATCCACTCTCCTCGAAGCATGTATTCATTTCTTACATCTAACCTCGTTAATATGGCATTATACTAGCACAAAATAATTTTTTATATCAGATTTATATTTTTAAATAGAAAATTAATATTACGTAAACAATACAGTTTTAGATGTGAATAGTTTATGTTTGTCCCTACTACTAGTGCTGCCTCTCGTGACACGTTCGCTGTACTATTCTCGAGAAAAAGGCTCGTTCTTTATCGGAATTATTTTTTCAATATACTGTAAAAATAAACCATTATTGAACAAATAAAATATTTCAAATAGGAAAAATGTGTAATGAAAATAGCGGGCTCGCATTATACTTTGGAAATTAAATCCAAAATATGCATGTTTTCAAACCAGTACCATAACACTCTTCTCGACACGCGTTTCACCAACCTAGTCGACATCTCCAGGAGATGAAATAATCTAAATCTCAACTCTGAGCCTTGCCTATTTGCTTCTAATACATATCCTTCAGTTGAAATAACTCAACATCATCTTAATTCATTGGACATCAATGATCCATAAAAGCGTTCTCGAAAATTAATAAAAACGCCTGATTGATTTTTTCCAGTTTATAATGATTTATATGGTGCTCTCGATTGAATCACTTCTTTTCTTTTCAGCTTTCATTAATATTCTATTATGGTTCTTTCAATCTAGCCACGAAATCACTTATACAACTCACCAATTCCTTGAATAAAAAATAATTGTATCTCACGTTTCACGACTACCGATTTAACGCATATTATCTCAGTATTATTCGGAAAATAAAATCATCTGAAACGAATCCTCGTAAGCGGCGAGAATAAAATCAAATATCAAGACTCGAGACACGCTATACAAAATCGTTCTTTTGTTGAGAGTCACGAAAAGAAATCGAAATTTCTTTTCGTGATATTGGGTAAATATAAAAGTATGAAAGATTTGGTTTTTCAATTCTATGGGCTCGATGAATGTTTTTCAATGACACACAAGTGAAATATTTCTTGAATGTTCTATGTATGAATCGTGTAAATTACAGAGTAATTTTGACCGACATTTCCAAATCAGAAATCAGTTGTTGTTCATGTTTATCATCTACTTCTTCAGACCAGAATTTCTACGTTGAAATTTTCTTACATGAAAAGGTGTATCATCGACTAGTATAAAAATGCTATGATTATGAACGTTATCATCATCAATCACCACCTATTTTCTCACAGCACCAGAAGAAAAATGTTCGACTATTCATTGACCAAGTTACCAACGTCTAGTCAATCATTCTCTAGTACCTGTGCCATAATATATCACAAAGTGGCGGGTCATTGTCAAAAAATTGGCAAACAAAACCCACATCCATTCAGGAATACTATTATCGAATTTTTGTTTTACATTCATTTCTTTCGATATTTTCGGAACAGCACTTATCTCACCTCATTGAGCTTTTTTGATAAATTCGTAGCATAAATTCATATTTCCAAAAATGACGAGGTGTTGTTGATTTGTTAACTTATGGAACTTGTCAATAACAATGAATATTCCAAATGTAATTTAAAAAAAAAAATGCTAAATTCTAAATTTGCCATTTCTAGTCAGCGATAAAATAGCATATGAAACTTTTTTATAATACGAGAAATTGTCTAAAAATCATCCATTCATAATGATAAGTCGAATAACCATTTTTCACCGAATTTTATTGAATGCAGTTACATTTCTGGCCAATTTAGTGAATTCCAAAATGTTTCGAAAAATCTGTAAGGCTTCACGGAATTCATCCCATGATATCATAAAATATTTCATAATGGATTCTGCCAAAGTTTTTTTTTGGAAGAATATCTCTGAGAGTATAAAATTTACGAATGAGTAGTCTCATTCTTTGTGTTACATATGATACTTGTTTGTCCCACCTCATAAGATGATCAATAACAAGACCCAAATGTTTTTTCTATAACCAGCATTTATAATCGAACCTTTTTGAGCAGGTCATTTGGGCAATTAAGGTTCATTAATATATGACTGATCAGCAGAATTTAGTAAAATAGTCATCAATTTCAGTTTTTTTACATTCAGACTCAAAAAATTATTATTCAATCGAAGAAGAATTTTTCTCACATCAATTTCAGACTGTTTATAGACTTCATCCCCACCTTCACCATTGGAGATCATAGCTGTATCATCAGCATAATATGACCGAGAAATTCATTATTCTGCGTTATAGCGTTTATATAAGCAAGAAAAAGAATCGGGCCAAGTACTGTTCCCTGGGGTATACCCATAATTATTTGTAATTTTGTACTGAGCTTTCAAGTAATTCTGCATTAGTTTCAAAGCATAACTTCTAATACCACAATTACACAATTTTTTGACTAAGGTTTCATGCGACACCGTATCAAAAGCATTTGCCAAGTCCATAAACACCGCGAGAAATTTCAAACACTTGTCCATAGCTCTTACTGTTTGTTCCACGAAGTCGAGTACGGCATTTTCAGTATTTGCTTTATTTAGACCTGAATTGTTATTATGTTATTAGATGATGTTAACCAATGAAATCTTTCATTTGATTTTTGACAGATTGTTTGAATAGTTTAGCAAAATTGATCGGTAATTGCACATATCATTTTGACTTTCAACCTTGCAGACTGAAGTTACTCTCTCAACTTTCCACTGGGATAGTATATTACCCTTTTTGTAATACATGAAGTAGTGGTTTCAATAGATATTTATGTCATATCAGTTCGCTAGTTATTTTGTCAGGACCTGATGCACTATAGTTGTTAAGCTTTGATAATCAAGTCACCAAACACGATATACTCTTATAGAGTTTGAAACTTAAAATCCCCAAAAAATTATTGATTTCAATCTCATGTCTCATTCCTAACAATTTCATAAAATTGGCATTACCGAATCTGATCCGTCCACAAACTATAGTAATATTTTACACAATCTGGATTACTATTTTTAATGTATCAAATAACCAAGTCGTATGTTGTCACATCATCTAACCGTAAATTCATAATAATTTAACTTGTAATATTTGCTGAAAAGAATGTCAAAGAGGGTGGACAATGTTCTTTTATTCACTCTCATCATATGGTCTCGACACCATGGCCTCCATACCAATTTTATAGAGTTATAATTTGACAAAGGTTAGGGATAATTTGGCAAAGGTTAGGGATAGTTTGGTGGTGCCCAAAGAAATATTGTGAAGATCACATTAAATGAAATAAAGAGTCTAAGGAATATGGCCAGCGATAGCTGAAGAATAAAATTATTCGTATTGCCTCTATTTAGGAGCTATAAGAAGAAAAATAAACTCCAAAGCAATTTGTGTCATTGAAATCAAACTATATATTTAGGTACTCTAAGACTTTGTCAATGAATTATTGAAAAATTGTTTGAATTTATTTCATAGCCAAAGAATATATTTTGTTTTCTAAGATTACTCATAATCCCATGAATATCTGAAGTTGTTAAACGATTGCTTTCTAGGTATATTGAATAAATTCAAAACGCTGCTACATAAATGGAAATAAATATAAAATCAAACGTTTTTGATTCACAGAAAACTTAAAACATGAGAAATCAAATATTTTTATGTACTTTTTTCATTATGTTTCTCTCAAATTTCAAAAATGCATACATTGTTGCCAAAAACTGCCTGCATGATCTAGAGAAACACTAATTTCAGTGGATAAAATAGCCCGAATATTAAAGCTCTGTGAAAAAAAGGAATGAAATGTTTAAATTCCAAATTGAAATTCAAAATACGACATTCTCTCTAATGACAAAATTTTAAAAATGAACGACCAAATAAATGATTGTTTAAAAAACACAATGGCGGTGGAAATTATTTCAGCACTGGATTTTCATTATTTTTTTACGAAACGAATGTCAGAATGAAATTCCTGTTTTTTCATTCTGGGAGTAGAGATTAAACTAGTTAAAGGTCCAAAACTCATCATTAGGAAATACCCAACGAGAGTTCTAATTTAAACTACGACAGAAGTACAATATTTTATGGGTTCGTTAAAATGTCAGCCGAATATTTCAGATTCCGCGGTTAGCCAATTACTGATGCACCGAAAATATTTCTTAAATGTTTTGGTTATTTACCTCATTATTTTCTTCTCATGAACCTAACAAAGGATGTTATTAATACAAAAAACATTAAGTAGCAATTCCAGGATTTCTCAAATCACATACGGACTTCGACTGGAACGAAATTATGTTAAAAAAGAGATATAGAATGTTTTAAGTACCCAGTTATTGCTATAAAATCGACAGTGAATTTATAATGATAATATTATACGTACCTAACTATTCAGTCAGAAATGTATATGAATTAAAATTATCGACTCAAATATACCATCAGATGGTATTTGAATTTCTAGAAACTTATTAAATTACCAATTACCAAATTCACCAGAGGTATAAGATAGTTCGATATGAATAATTCAAACTGTTACAAACTATACAGGTAAACAGTAATTTCATAATTGGGCTTAGGTTTTTTAATGGATTCATCTAAAATGACATAAAATCGATATAAATATCCAAGATAAATACAATAAATATTATTGACGACATAGAAATTACGATGATAATATTTCAATTATATTATAAACAGAAATTATGTGATTGTTCTTCTTGTTTTATGGATAAATTTTTAAAAAATGAATTCGAAATCTATTTCACCCATGAAAAACGAGTATCAGCAAGTAACACAAACTGTATTGTAGCAAAAAATTAGAGATTCGTACGAAAGTTGCAATAATACTTCAAGTTATGCAAAATTTCCCAAAAATTGTTATTTATTTGATGCATGCGCCAGGAGAGTAGATAGTAATGGAATAAATATCGAAATTACAAAAGATTACAAGATCATTTTTCCTGAGAATAAATACAAATGCCAGTTCCATCTGAACGAAACGAAACTATCACAACAGGTGTTTTCAACATGTTTTCATACCTTTTGAAAAAATGCAGTGAGGAAAAAGACTTTGCTTTTGTAAAGTATTGTGTGTACGAAAGCTATTTGGTGATTTTCGCATTTAGTGTAGATTATTTGAAAGAGTTTTCTGAAAACTGCAGAAAGAAAGAACACTTTTCATGTATATTTGATGTCGCACAAATTATTCAGGTGTAATCATCATCTTCAAATATTGATTCAGTAATTGACCCTTTTGGGAACTTTAGTAGGAAAACTTTCATAAGTGCTCGTATTTGAAGTAATGTATTTTGAAAACTTGAATCGAAAAATTACAAACACCCATCACGTCTACCCTAGAAGATTTGCAATTGCAATTATTCCAAATAAATATGATTATTGTCAACACTTTCAATCAGTTTGAATTTATTGAAAATCTATTTTTCCGTAGACAGTCGTTGCCCCTTTACGAACAACAGACCTCAAAAGTTAAAATTTGTACGACCTAAATATTAAAGAGGTATTTTATTTCAACGTACGATTTCTGTATCGAGTTAGACATAACACAGTGGAAATCGATCGTCCGGCCGCCGGGCTCGAACCACCTTCCACATAGTGGTAAATTTAGTGACTGGAACTACACAAGTTAACCAACCAGCAACCGTCCATCGACATTACTGGTAGTTCTAAATAACGTTTTGAACTAGTTGTTGCCCGCGGATTCGCCCGCATAGAATTTGGTTTGTCACATAAAGTTTCGTGACAGACCATTTTAAATAAATAGTAACAGTATTTTTTGTCAACCCAATACTTTAGATTTCTAACAAAACTGACGAAATTCAATACAATCTTTGAACCACTATTTCTACCCCTTGTGGGTGGAAATTCCTATATATAGAACCTACCTGCATATTTCAAGAGTTCAGTAGTTTCGGCTGTACGTTAATATAACAGCGGACATCAGCTAGTAATTAATACATGAATTCAACAAATATTCTGTTTTTTATAAAGTGGCTACCACATACGAGGTAGATATATACTATCGTGGACTCTTATTTGGAACTATTTAATGTTACGGTACATATCCTGTTAGTAATCACACGTTAAAAGGTAAGACCTCGTTAGTCCTAAGCTCGCACAAGGTTCTCAACTTCTGAGAGTTGTCGTTCGTATGGTGGCAACAGCTGATTAACGGAAAAACAGATTTTAAAAAGATTAACAGCATGTAACTCCAACAATACAGGCAGCGCGCAGCGCACGCCAAGATAGCTCTCAGGGAGCACGAATTCTTCCGACTTACTTAAAACTTATCGTTATATTATGACGAAAATACACAAAACCTTTGTAAATTGTAGCATATATGTTATTCTGATATATAAGCTGTATTTATTTAAAATTTCATCTGAATCCGTTCAGTCGTTTAGACGAGAAAGAGAAACAAATATACATACATATATACATCCATCCTCACAAACTTTCACATTTATAGTAGTATAGATAGATAAATAGATCTATAAATTAGTTGGCTTTGCTGAAGATGTGGCGATGATCGTTGCAGAAAAAAGAGAACTTTTGAAGAACACTGCAAACATAGCACTTTTACTGGTGGCAGACTGGATGGAAAGTAGACTTCTTAGTTCAGCTCGAGAAAAAAACGAATACCAATAATTTTTGATCTGCAAGGCACAGAGATAGTACTGAGCAAAGTTGTTAAGTATCTTGGGGTATGTCTTGACACGAAGCTCACCTTTGCCAAACACGTAACTCAAAATACCCTCAAGGCAGAAAGAATAGTTTATGCGCTGGCCAATCTGATGCCCAATGCTGGGGGTTCTAGGTCCTTCAAGAGAAATATTTTGTCTGGAGTAGTAGAATCCCAGATTCTGTAGGGTTCGTAATTATGGCACACAGTAACGAAAAACAAAAAATTAGTTCAAAAACTCACCAGCCTACAAAATAAATTAACTTGAGATGAATCGGAGCACAAATCGATGACCAAATGCGATAGTTAGCTGCCAAAAGTTCGTGATGATAACTGTGATATTTTCTTAAAGTGTATATGTAAACGTCCTATAGTTCTTAAATTTACTTTTAGTGTTTCACACAAACACTGCCTAGGGCATACGTATCGAAGTGGTGCGAGAGCGGTTTCCGGTACGTATTGCTGAGCAACGGGAAAGTGTTTTAGTCGGTAAGAATCCGGCACAGAGTCTTAGATTTCCCCTCCGCCTTCAAAAAAAAAACAAATAGATAAATAGATAGATAGGTAGATAGATAGATAGATAGATAGATAGATTATACTTTGAAACCAACCTCAGATAATGAGAACATTCAGTCTATAAATGATTTTATTCAAAAAAATCAATCGGCGTTACAAAATTTATTCTAAAGATTTCAATAAGAGAACATTCCCTACTTAACTTCTCAATATAGGAAAGACGTGTGAATTTGATTATCAAAGGGAGCTACTTTAATTGATATATTTGATTCTCGGGAGTGAACCCCTGAAATGGTTATTCTTCAAAGTGTTTCTATTAGTCCTTTATAACCAAAAAAAAAATTTGTGTTACAGAAGGGCCGCTTTCGTCTTTAGCATGATGGTGCTCCACCACTTCGTTAATTTTTTGCTTTCTAATACTGGTTGAACGAAATATTTTCTGGTAGATGAAACCAATTGAATAGTTTCCAAGAATTACCATTATAAAAAGAAATTATTTACAAGAACAGTCCACTAACCTACGCTACAGGTTAATGGACTGACACCTATCAGAAAACAACTTCTCTCCTGGCTAATACCAGACAGGTCAGTGAATAATCCTGAACTAACACTTGTCGAATATAATCCAACAGCATAATAAGGAATAACTTCAGTGAAGAATCCTGCACTGACACCTGTCGGATATAATCCAACGCTCTTCGTGGTATTAGCCAGGGGAGTAGTTGTTTTCTGATAGGTGTCAGTTTATTAGCCTAGAGTGTAGGTAGGTGTTTTTTGTCGTTCTCTTCAGCCTAGTCCAAGGAATGGTACTCTGAAAGAATTCGGTTTTTAATTATCGGAAATCAACGACTTTTATGTTGATGATAGACACTACCTTGCACTGACAAGTGGCCAAACAGCTCGAAACCGGTCTGCAAGTGTGTTCCAATAATTAAAAATCGATTCCGGCAGTTGTACCGCCAACAGCTTATGCAGGAATAACTTCAGTGAAGAATCCTGCACTGACACCTGTGGGATATAATCCAACGCCCTTCGTGGTATTAGCCAGTGGAGTAGTTGTTTTCTGATAGGTGTCAGTTTATTAGCCTAGAGTGTAGGTAAGTTGAGATTGGCCTGAACGAATTGTTAATGAAGATAATTTGATTTATAACCAGTCTTCAAGTATGCCCACCTACTTTATGTACATTATAAAAATAACTGAAAGTCGGTAGCCGATCAGTGATCGGTCGTTAGCCAATCGGTTCGACATGGGTGCTTTGTTCACTCACTCGAATTGACCGCCGTGTTGGACGTTGGTTCAAGCCCCAGGCTGAACGATCTATTTTCACTTGTTATCGTCCAACTCGTGTTAGGAATCATATGTATAACGGTAAGACCTCGTTAATCCTTAGCTCGCACAAGTTTCGACTTCTGAGAGCTGTGGTTCGTAGGGGTGCGACAGCTGGTTAACGGAAAAATAGATTTTATATGACAGATATGAACTGAAGCCCCAGTTTCAAATGGAATAGAATTTAGTCTGTGGTAAATTTTCTGGGTTTGTTGAGCATACTCTGCAGATTTTCATGTAGATTCAGTCTGTGAATTAAACTACTATACGTTGAAATATCCACTACCTAAATATGTTATACCAGTAAATTATATAGCTTCACCAAACTAAATAAAGGAAAAAGTCAATTCGAAAAAATTATCACTTTTTATTCAAACATCGCCCCAATGAAACCTGACATCATGGAAAAACTGGACATTCAGCTGAAACGCCTCATTCTATTTAATCCCATTCAAACGGAATCTGCTTTGAAAGCTCTACGCTCATGCCAGTTGTCATTAATTTTATACCACTCCCAGAGCCTCCTTTATTTTAATTCGGCATGATTGTGCGAAACGAATCGATTTCACAGGCAAAAACCACAGATTGAATTGCTCTTCATTCGGTTGCTGCGGTTATATCGATTGGAAACAAAATCTTTTTCGATTTTCACTGTTAAATTATCAGTGGGTTACGTGAGAGCACGTACCGCAATGTGAGGTATTTCGAAAGATTGTCTCACTTTTTTATGGAGGATTCAGTGATGCAGAAAACTTGAGGAGAAACTACTTGAAGAAGATTAACTGAAATACAGGCTAATAATGCAAATGCGTAGCTTGTAAAGGAAATTATTTTTAATCCTGTCTTGTTGGGAATGAATGTTATGCATGAAGATCTAGCTCACCATCAGCGTAGAGAATCATTTTGGGAAGTGTCCTAAATTTACATAATGAATTTTGAAGAGAATTCAAGTATTGCCAGAAATTCAAGCATACTAGGTAGTCTTGAAATAGCAACAGTAACATCTTTACCAAAGTATTTTGGAGCAGTTTCAGTAAATCTTTTACTTGCTTACAATGTAAAAAATTGAAAGCTATCAAACACAAATAATAATAGCAGCGATGGATATCGTTTTATAGCAGAGAACTGAAGTTTTGTATTGGTTGAAAATGAATCAGGTTTATGACGGTAAGCTCAACGGTAAGGCTTCGGATATTGAGTTTTGTTTTTTTAATGAATTCTGATTACCATTTTTCTCATCGGGAAAATAGAAGAAAACTACAACTTGAGTTGTTATTTTCTACTATTGGAATTCCACCTATATTGCAATATATTTTTAATAGCAAATGTAGGAATTTTTCAAACTAGTTTTTACTCTTTAATTTTTTTATTTTCAAATTTGAACTATATTTACATTTTATGTATGTTGTTTTCTTCTATTTATCATTGTATTCGAGCTGCACTTATATGGCAATGTATTTTAATAGCATATGTCGTTATTTTTCAAACTAGATTTTTTTTTCAATTTTGAACTATAGCTACATTTCAAGTTTTTCATAATTATTTTCAATTTCTATAATAGTAGTAATATGTTTTATATAATATAATATATTAGGGTTACCTATTTCAATAAATATATTCTTCTTCTTCTTTAACTCGGTTAAGAGTTGACTGTACACATATTCATTTCGTTGAATACCAAAGAGAAAAGCACAATTCCTTAAGAATTTCTTTTGAACATTCTCAATCAAATCGATATTTACATTATAGTATGGGTCTGATATAACCGAACAATATTCTAGAATGGATCTTATGAAAGCATAATATAAAAACTTTTTTGTTTTGATTGAAAAATCAGTAGAAATTCTCAAGATGAAACCCAGCATTTTGAGACTTTTAGCCACAATTTATGATACTTGAAGATTCAAATTAATTGCTTTATCAAATTCAACTCCCAGATCGCAAATAAATGTTTTTCTTTTGAGATCTATATTAGTCAATGTATATTATATTTCATCAAATCCAATGATTGAAAGCGTTTCTAGAGACCAGTTATTCAGATTTGAAAATATTCCATTCGTTGTTAGGAAAAAATACTGATAATAGTTCATCATCAACTATAAGGCAAAAAAATCAAAGGATTTTTTAATGTATGGAATTGTTTGTAGACGTCTCACATTTCCTAGTATATCGGTTCCCTGTGGAATGCTATCGAGCCCGTCATTTGCAACCTCCAATTGTTAAATGGATATTTTGTCTCTTGTATCTGATAGCAAATCTTGACCACCATAGAAACAAACAATTATCACTTGACTCGTCGTCAGTATGTTATTCTGAATCAGATTATCCTCAATCGCATGTATATCAAAATCCGAATAAACGTCATCATCGAAATACTCCACAATATGTCTAAGAAGCGTCGCTTCTGTTGAATTCTTTGACTGCATTTTAATTTTGTCCTGGGCTTTGGACTTTAAGAACCTGTCATGCTATCATCCATATTAAAAAAAAGTTGAATAACTAATAGCTTTCCGTAGGTTATGTCAAACACCTCTGTCAGTTTATACATCAATATATCTCTGATGCTCATGAAATAATAACGTGTTTGCTCTAAAATTGCCTATGACTCGCAAGTACGTTGAGAGCATCTAAACTATATCCATCCAACAAACAATCGGCTGGCGAAATTCATTGTTACAGAGTCGGAGTGGTCAGTTACGTCTTAACACCTGTGGCACAGTATACTATATACAGTAATAACAGTAATCCCACTTCGGGTGATTTTTGTTTTGAATTTTCTAATTTCTACACGCAGACCCAGGAGTTCCGTAGTTGTCAAATTTCATGGGTTTCACCCAACCTACTGAAAAATTTGTTTGTTGAACACTACACAATTACTTTTTTACTTCTTCAAGTCCTAAATAGTCCAAAAAGAATAGGCTCTACAGATTCTTAAATCTAGAGTGATAAATTCGATTAGGAATATTTTTAATAATTGGCCCTTAATATAATCGAATCGGCCAACTCGTCCGCCATCTTGAATTCTCAATTCAATAAATTAATATGCTATATTTGGCCCCCAAAAACACTACAAAGAAATTTCGCATGGAATCGTACCATGGTTCATGAATAACAAAACTCATTCTTCATCTTGCTTTTTTTCTTGTTGAAATGAAAATATATTTTGTCACGTCCGAATATGAACATCTGCCGATCCCATGAATTTTTAAATCTACTTGAAACATAGTTCATCATTGTCCAAATGATCTGGGTTACTTGAATATTACACAAATGCAAAATTATCATTTGTACAATTTTCTCAGGTTCCCAACATGGTTTTCATCAACTGTATTTTTTGAGCAGTTTATATAAATAGTTGTTATGTTGAGCAGTGTTTAGACGCTTTGGTGGAGATTGTAGTAGGGAGAAATGTTATTAGTGTCAAATACGTCAGCATTGTGAAAACTGAAACTCCTCGACACCAACATCAAAGGGACCGACGCTAAGTGGGACTACTGTATATAAGTATATTGTGCTTATGATAATAGTAAACAGATATTATTTCTTCGTATCACCATATATCATCACAACTCATTTGTAAAAATGGAAGTCCTGATTTTGTATTCTTATGAACCAACAGGTTATTTTCTTATATTCATTTTCAGTAATCTTTTTTTTCACATGTTTTTTTAGACAAAATTGTGATATTGCAATGACTGGAAATTACTTAAGGTAGGTAGGTCAAATGATTAAAAAACGATCTATATTCGTTTGATAAAACAATACTTGTGATATTTCACTATTATTTCAAAAAAAAAGATGACAAAACAGGATTTAGCGTCCCAATACCAACCATCACGTTCCACTCTTTCAGAAGCGTGTAATTATCTAAGAACATGGTTATGACCTCCAAAAACCGACAAGGTCAGATATGAACATAGAAGAAACGGTCTTCGAAAATACGTAAAAAAAATGGTACTTACGAAAACTAACCATTCCATTTCCGTTGGTGTCAAATAATTGAAAGGCAGTTTTGTACAAGGCGTCTGGAAAGCAGAGTAGCCCTTCGAAGGCTTGAAATTCCGGATATGAAATAAGTCCATCCTTGCTCGTGTCTACTATGGCAGCCAAAAGTCTTAGCGTATCAGCGTTGTAATTGTTCTGGTCCAAAATATTCAAATATTTTATCACGAAATCCTCAGCTGTCATAAATTTCTCTCCGTTTTTATCAACGGACGCATACTTGTTGAATATTTCTCGTAGATGTGTTTCGTTTGCTCTTTTCAAAAATCCACCTCCCTGCAAAGATAGAAGCTTATCGTAAATAGTAAACAGACTGTATAATTTCAGAATGATAGGAAAAACAATAACAAACCTAAATATTCCGTTTTTGCAACTGACCTCTACTGTATAAATTCTGGTTCCGACCATTTTTTTCAATTTTACGTAAAAAAATGAACAATTTTAACCCAGTTCTTATTGCAGACTTGCGAATAAAACGCCTTGGAACAGTCCCATACCTCTACGTAAGCGAGGTGTAAAAATAGTCATAGCACAGCATTTAGCACATTATGTATTATGTCGAAAAACAAATCCGAACAATAGTACGTGAATCTGAGTGGGAATCTCGTGAAAGTGAAAATAAATAATATAAAGTTGTAAAATGACATGGTGTAAAAATAGTACAAAAACTGGACGTGTCAAAAAAGTGACAAAGGAAACGGGTAAGTGAGATGAGGGGTCGACTCGAATTTACCAGGTGAGTTACTTAAATACTCCTGAGAAACTTCAAAACTTATAATCATTTTATAAATCAGCAATGTTTCAATTTGTATCCACGGTAAATTACACAATTTCCATTTTTAAGTTCATAATTACTACATGGACTAAAAAATCTCGGGCCTAACACATGAATGGAGCTGGTCTTATTACATTCGCCGCGTTTTCAGTTAAAATAAAGCGTGTTTTTTATAGAGGTATAGAACTTTAAGGTGCAATAAAACAACGATGGATTGTTCGATTGACATGAATTTTATTTATCCGAAAGATAATCTTGTGGCATTACATTTTAAATATGATTTCTGGCATATGACCGCCACG
>WOGN01002634.1:5314-16414 GCA_015342105.1 Leptinotarsa texana
TCGTTCCGAACTGGAAAATATAATATCATGTTCTAAAAAGAAAAGCTCGTAAGCTTGAAGAAAAAGCAGGTCCCTTTTCTGTCTGGACATGGTTATTTAGTGACGAAATATTATTGTATATTGTACAATGGACGAATAATGGCCAAACAAGATACAAGTTAGAGACAAGTAACTTGAACGACACCGATTTGACCGATTTGAAATAAATGCATTTTTTGGCCTTCTCATTTTTACTTCAGTATTCAATTCGAATCACGAAAATATCAAGACGCTTTTTGCTACAGACGGAACTGAAAGGGATATATATTTAGAGCAGTGAAAAAAGTTTTGCTACACTTGTGAGCTTGTGAGTTTCCGAGTAAGGTCATGCTTCAAAATTTACATGCCAAACAAGCCATGTATATATGGCATCAAAATAATGTCCTCAACTGACGCAAGGGACAGTTATCTGTTCAACCTCTATATTTACGCTGGAAAAGATACAGACGGAATTGGGCTTGCTCCATATAAAAATTTTTTGAAACCCACAAAAGCTTTATTACGTCTTGTACCGCAACATCACTGCAGTCAACTGGTTTTGTCTGTAGAATTAGCAGATATCTTATTGAAAAATTAGCTTACTCATGTAACTACATTGAAAAAAAAAATAAAATAAAAGTCCCACCTTGTTTTTTGCCAAACAAAACCAGAGAAGTTGGATCAACATTGTACGGATTTCCTAAAGAATCTACAATTATTTTACATGTCGGATGGAAAAACAAGGCGACCATACTTTCATCAACAATGCATGATAAAATATTTACCGATCCAGAAACAAAGAAACCCGAAATAATAACCTATCATAATGCAAATAAAGGAGGAGTTGATTCATCTTGATGAAAAATGTGCTAACAGTTCTTGTAGTCGGCGTACACGGAGGTGGCCATTAACTATTTTCTTTCGTGTTCTTATAACAGTTTATAAAGAAAATGAACAAATAAAAAAGGCTTGTTCAGAAAAAAATGGAAAGGCAACTGCAATATCCCCGTGAGTTACGTTTTATTGTGTGCCGCATCCTCGAAAGACCTGTTGAAAATTTACTAGTAGGCCAGGAAAATTAGACACTCAGTGTGAATTAAATCGCGGTAAGCAGGAAATAGTTTTAATATCTTATTTTGGTCCTAAATACATGTAATCTGAGTTTGCACCATTCCAGGAGGTGAGCTTAACTTTTGAGAGCCCGAAAACCTCGAAATTTTCGTACTTTTTTCAGTTTTCCACAAATAACTCGAAAACCATCTGTTGTACAGAAAATTTTATGCTATTCAAAATTGAAAAGCATTAAATTTTTCGTCGAAGAGTACCACAATCATTAAAATCGATTCAGCGGTTTGGCCGCAATCGATTGTTCAAAATTGGCGATTTTCCCCATTTTAGTGTAAGCTGCCATTTCTTGGCGGTTCAGCATCAACTATCTTCTAATCTGCTTCCCTAATCAATAATACTCATGGAATAAAAGTTGTAGAAAATCTAATTTCCATTTAAATAGACCCATCAAATTTTGAAAATGGTCAATTTCAAGTACTGAAATAAACGACAATGAAAAATATATCACATCTGGAAGAGCCACTAAATTGGACATCCCTCACATTCAACATTCCTGATTCCTTCAGTTCAACATATTGTTGGTATCGAAGAGGTTGAAAATAAGTTTGTATTTATTTCAAAAATTTTTTTCAAATAATTACTTATTTTTTCGAAAATGAATGAAGGGAGAAGGAGATGGAAGAAATAAATACATCAAAATTATTATAATACTATATTTCAATATTACCAATAATTATATTACACTATTACCATCACTATACTTATATTACTATAATGCAATATCATCAATAATTATTACACCAGATTCACGAGGAGTTGCTGGGTCCCTCCTCAGGCATGGCTGGAGATAAACGGGGTTGTTTTGCTCTTGGTGGACCCTCTTCCAGGAAATCTTCTGGCCGATGTATGATCTCCATTTCGGTGTCATCAAACTCTTCAGTGGGTGGTGTATCGTCATCATCATTTGTAAAAGTATTGGTGGACACGCCTTCATCGTCAGCCAATGGAAAATTAGTACAAGAATTTCCCTGGCAGTTGATGCAGATGGTCGAACATTTAATACCGACTTTTCTGCAGGTGCATTTGCCGGCACATCCCTTAGTGCACTTACACGAAACGGCGTTCAGCACATCATGTGGAGCTGGATCCTTAGTGGTCGGTATTGGGAGCAGACCGAAGCATGAGCTTTTCCAGCCCCATCTGAGAGCATCTAATGATGTTCCGTTCCATGTCTGTAGTTGGTGGTACACACGGAGTAGGTGTTGGTCTGCTGCTGCATTTTTCGGTGGCAAGGAGGCTAGGTTGAATCCTGGATTGGCAAGGGACCTAGCATATTGGGAATACCTTATTTCATCCAATGAGGTTTGACCGACTTTGGTAGTGTATAATGCTACCAGGAGTAATCTGCCTGCAACAAAGAGTTCTTTGGGATCAGCATCAGGTTGGTAAAATACTTGTACAGCCTCCTGTATCTCCTGGCTGTTGTCGAGGAGTTTTACAAACTTAATTTTTCCCTGGCGATAGAAAGCATGTAAGCGGTAGAAAGCATGTAAGAACAACTAGTTATTTTTCACTTTTGGTGAAAACTTAAAGTTGTCGGGTGAATAGAACGTGTTTGGGGAGGTCCCCTTGCCAGATTTCATGAGGTAGATTTTTGAATCAGAAGGAGCCTTGGCAGTCAACAACACTAACAAGTCGGTGTCCTCACCTATTATTACCACTGTAGAGAACATCTCGGTCATTTGAATGGCTGTGTTGACAATGAGGGTGTCAGCATCCTCAGTAGCTTGCATAACTCGATACCCAACTTGTTCCAGTTTGTCGACCAGAATGGAGATTAGCCGTTTCTTGTTGCTATCATTTGAGAGGAACTGTTCTTTCGGCATGGTAGCGGTCATGGTTTCAGAGAACAGAACCGTTGCTGAAGAGTGTTTCCCTGAACGGCGGAAACGCTCAGCTGACTTTGTATTTCTCATTGCAGCCTCTTCAGGGTACCCATCAAAAACAATGGTTGCTTTCTCGCAGCTATAATACTTCGTCACGTAGTCAATGTACTTGGAGAGAATTGTCGAACAAATTTCTTTCGACTGCCAAACAACTCTATGAAGAAGCCACCCACCATCAATCACAATAGCACTCTCTGTCAAGTTGGGTTCTGGAATCACTGGTTCAAACAAATCGTACAAAACCGATTTCCTTGTTTTTCTCATCCCTGTTTCATCGAATAGAGAGAGTGGGTATGGGGCCAGCTCGTATTGGAAGTAGCTATCAATTTCTTTGTCACTTTTCTTCAGGAAATGTATTCGTCTGAATATGGTGTCAGGAGATACCGGTACCACTTTGTCGTAAACAGTTATTTTGGAATTGACAACTTTGAGCGGAATAACTCTATTTTTCCTCTGGAACTTTACATTCTTGAAATCGATGCCTGGTCTATTAGTTATTGTAGTGAGACTCGCAGTTCCTTTCTCGAATGCGTCATGACAGTTAATAGTTTTGTCCCCAATTACGCCAGTGCTTATTGACATAATGAACTGCCCGTTAGGGAAGGGATCGTGGGCCAAGAACCACTGAAGTAGGAGAGCAACGTCTGCCTCGTCCCTCCTCACCTTTGTCATTCGGGCATCAACGTGCTGTTCTGTTGTGTTATATTCCACACCACAAAATTCTTCCAACTGTAGTGTAAGCTCCATGACCGTAGGTATTGTGGCCACCCATGTGACCAGATTACTGTCCGTTATGCCACGTCCATGTGAGAGACCGCCTTGAGATTTCATGGACCTCATTATGACCTGCTCTATCGTTTGATCTGTCCAAACGCCAGACCAAAATTTGTCAGACCTCCTGATGGTGAAGAAACTTTGGTTGACAAAACGATCATATTCATCTGGCGGGAGAACTTAGTTCAAATTAAGCATGTCCTGAAGGTATAGTTGACAGGATTTTGCATACAAAAAATGACCGCTAGCATGTAAGTAAGGCAACATTTGCTGCACAGTATGTAGATGTAGGAACCAGTCGCCGCTCCTCTCAGCTTCAATGAACCGTTTGACAATGGTCACCAAATGGAAATACTGAACTCACAGTTTTGCAGTGGGTCCCCTGAGTTCGAGTTCACACAGTTTCTCATAAAAACTATCCATCACGTCATTTAATAATGATTTATCAAGTTGTTCAGGAAAAAGTGGACTTCTAACCCCATTCAAAACATTTAATACTGATTGCTTCTGATCATCACTTACGTGTAGCATGTTAAGTACCAATTTCGCTAGTGTCAGGTGAAGTAATATATGCTCCCTCACTGCTCTCGAATAGGCATGCCCTGTCAAAATCTTTTCTGTTGATGCTCTAGCATATATGGTGCTAAGAACATCCTGCAGCCCACTACCGTCCATTATGTATCCAATTGCTCCCAGAAATGACATCAACAGATGGAAACCTAGGCGCACGATCACTGATGATAGGAGAGAGTCACGACCGCTGGAAGCTACGATTTCTCTTGCTTCATAATACAACGGCTGGTCAAACGTCACGAAAAAGCCTTTCTGATTATTCCCTAACCGTTCAACTGCATTTAGGAGAACAGAATATAATGTGTCCATGTTTGCTGGAGGAGCATTGAGGAATGGAAGAATCAACGTACGAGATCTTTGATATGAGCGATGTGATGTTACTGTCTCCATAAAACCATTCCATCCCAGAATGTTTAAGTGCTCTTTCCATTTTCCAAAAATCCACAAGAAGTCAGTAGGCGAGATTCTCACAGCTCTCACTGGACTTTTCTCGTTGATGTCAATCAAAGCAATGGATTCCAAACCATCACTGGTTTTTTGAAAGGTGGTTAAGGGAATGGTACCACTTGCTGCAATATCCTTGGCTGTAGGAACGTTTTGCAACCTCGCAATTCTTGCCTCTGAACGGGCAGAAGTTACTGGCGTTATGCACTGCAGCCCGCCAACAGCGTGAAATGTGTTGGCTCTATCAAGCGTATCAACGTTAACATCAGCATTATCAAATACGAATTGGCTGAACGAATCTTGAAGCACAACTTTGGGAGCTTCTTGTATGCTGGATGACTGAAACAGCCTCACTTTTTTATGAGAACAAGAAAAACCAAGGCTCGATAGCATTTCCACCAGATCTTTGGATCCATACTTCTTATGAAATGTCACACCAACAGTAAGAAGAAGAGGAGAAATGAAGGACCTTGGTCTAGTGGCATGAATTATTGAGTGAGCGATAGCAATTACTTTTTTTTGTACCCTTAACATGCAATTTGGGTTCTGGATTCTTTGGCTTTGGATTAATAATTCCATTCAGAAGGACCCCGAGTGTTTCTGGAATGTCTTTCTCAATATCTTTCAGAAATTCATTCACTTTTGGGTATGTATCTGTGGTATAAATCACTGACCTGATATCTTCTCGGATGATGGCAGCAGCAGCTTGCACAATACGCCTACGCTCTTCTTTCTCGTTAGACTCCTTGGCCTGGTACCAACTATCAGTAATTATTTTGTATCCATTGTTACGAAAACATATAACACCTTGTTTAGTTCGTCCTCCACTCGTGAGTATGATATATCCTCTCCGTACTTTCTTATCAGCCTGGTTTTTAACGCTGCGTAAGTTGGGATGTAGCCTTGGAAATTTTTAAAAATTTCTGTTAATGTGAATTGGCATTGATCTTCATTGTCTTCAATATATTTGCAAACATAATCAAATGCCTGGGACACATCGTCATCTTCAGGTCGGCCTCGTGGATAATCGGTTGTAGTCGACCTTTTTTTCAAAAACGTTTTACCACAGGAGGCGTGGTACCTTGCCTCTGCTGCAACAAGATCATGTTCTAGACTAATCCTCCGTAGCACCTGTTCATCCTGTCTCACTTCAGCTGCACGTACGAGGGAATCTTTGAACTGGATGGTTGTCACGCAACTGACTTCTTCGCGTCTATTTTTAGGCTTCTTGCATTCTCTGTCTATGAATTCCTGTGACGCATCACCTCCACAAATAACACATTTATTCTTAAAATCGAACTCTGAGACCCGTTGTGCGCGGCTGGATGTTGATTGCCCTTGAGTTTTTTTTCTGTTTTGAATATACTTTCCTGCACCTTTCATGAACTGTGACTTGTTTTAGGTGTTGAAATAGAAGGTGCTTGTCATCCTTATTTAATTTGCTTAATTTGATAAATGTTTCTATTCCACGCTCACGCACTGTGGTACAAGCCTCCAAAGATAGAGCTCTGTCACAAATGAAACAATTTTCACTCATTTTGAATAGTTTTTGTAAAAGTACAATAACTACAAACACTGCTCCGTTATAATTATAACGATAAAAAAACTGTATTTGACGCGCAAGGAATCACCGAACTGTGTACACTTTTAAAGTTAAAATACTACTGAGAATTAAGAACCTAGGACAACAACCCCTCCACACTTTAAACACAATAGGCAGGCCGAAAGGGTAGGTCCCTCAGGTAGAAGAATCACCCCAGCCCGACGTAATGCTACGTCCCTTCTCAACTCACAAAAATTTCCATTACATTTTTTTTTCTCCTATAAAACTATAACTCGTATTTACCCTCACGTCAAGTTGTCTATTCATTAATTAGGAGCGGTTCTGAATGTAAATAAATATAAATAGCGTTGACATATAACTTATATATAAATTTTGTTACTCTTCCAGATGTGACATATTTTTCATTGTCGTTTATTTCAGTGTTTAAAATTGACCATTTTCAAAATTTGAGGGGTCTATTTAAATGGAAATTAGATTTTCTACAACTTTTATTCCATGAGTATTATTAATTAGGGAAGCAGATTAGAAGATAGTTGATGCTGAACCGCCAAGAAATGGCAGCTTACACTAAAATGGGGAAAATCGCCAATATTGAACAATCGATTGCGGCCAAACCGCTGAACCGATTTTAATGTTTGTGGTACTCTTCGACGAAGAATTCAATGCTTTTCAATTTTGAATAGCATAAAATTTTCTGTACAACAGATGGTTTTCGAGTTATTTGTGGAAAACTGAAAAAAGTCCAAAAATTTCGAGGTTTTTTGGCTCTCAAAAGTTAAGCTCACCTCCTGGGATGGTGCAAACTCAGATTACATGTATTTAGGACCAAAATAAGATATTAAAACGATTTCCGACTTACCGCGATTTAATTAACACAAACCCCCCTATTTTGAGCTAATTTTCCTGGCCTAGTAAGCATAATAGTCAATAATATTCCAAAATCGAAGACAGAGAAGTGATCAATGAAATCGGTGACGTTGAAGACAGAAATTATTAATTATTGAAATGTTGTGCCATTAATGCAAGTGCAAAATCATTGATTTCCAAAAATTTTAGCAGTTCCGATTTGAATAACATTTTCTCCGATTTGACAAACTGAAATTTTGATTTTTCAAACAACACCAACTGCACTTCTCACATTCATTTGAAAAATTAAGATTGTTAATAATGAAAATGAATCTTTCGAAACAGTTTTCAGATCATTGAATTAGAAGTTGATGATAGAGTTTTCCACCAATTTCTTCAAGTATTTTTGCTTTGCACGGTCTTAAAAACCTAAAAATCATAATGGAGAACTACTTGAAAAGGTCGATTTCCTAGATGAAAAATTACTTTTGTGCAATATTTGTTAGTAGACTTTACATGAGGTTGTTGATATTGCTGTGGTAACTTTGAAATATATGCGTTTTAGAAAATTGTATTCGAATCCGATGAAATAAGCCGAGGAAAAATTCTGTTAATATAAATGTCAAACATTTTTCACTATAAAACTCTTCTACGCGGAACACCTGTCCCCATATTTTACGGGTTGCCTGAATCGTTATAAATTTTTACTGTCTGTTTTCTGTTAGAGAGGAAACTTTTGAATATCTAATGAGAAGTAGCCCATATTTCCATATTCTAAAGTGTTTATAGAAGTAATTTTTTTGATCGATTGTGTCAAATGTTTTCGACAGTTTGATGAAATCACACAAGCATAGTATATTTTCTTTTTGAGTTGAAAATACTTTATATAAAACTGATAGATACGTTTTCCATAAAACCATACTGATGTACAGAAATCAATTAAAATTTTGGGGCCTGAATGGTCTATACAGTTTTTACATCACCATCACCATTTCTTAAGAATTATATTACAATTGACTGTTCGAATGTAAAGTTCCTGTTTCAATACATGCAGTAAATTTATTCACCAGTAGTTTTTCCAAGTACTATGAATATGGTGAATTTCATTAGTTCGGTTATCCATTGTCTGATATGATATAATTTGAAACCTCTGAAATAACAAAAGAACATTAAGAATTGAAAAGAATAGTTGAGAAACCCTGAAAAGATATTACAATAAAACAAAAATTTGTCAAAAAATTGAAAATCGAACAATTAAAGTGGAATGAAATTTAAAAATTTAAATATTTCAATCCAAGTGACTTCACGACGTTTCGAATGTTGGTATCCACAATCGTCTTTGGGGGATGACTGGACTTTTTCATTCGAGAAATGACTATTTATAGGTCTTGCAAGTGCTTTCACTTATCCCCTCTCTCCCATTCACTGGTTTAACGGGAGATGGCCGTTTGGCGGGAGTTAACAGTTTCCATGTATGCGTCGTTGGACAACATGTATGCATTTTTTTGCTTTTTCTTCCAAACCAGTGTTCTTCTCTGTGGATGACCTCAGCTTGGACCTCTTGATATTATGTTGATTCGTCTAAACATGATCTGCTATTCCCGATTTGCTTATTTCTCTTCGGTATGGGTATTTTTTGTGTTCGGCAATGCGAACTTTCAATGGCCTCTTAGTTTTACCGATGTATGATTTTCCGCAGTCGCAGGGCATTCGGTAAATGCAGTCCGTTTTTGTTGGCCTGGTTTTCGTAGGGGTATTTCGGATGGTATTTTCGGGACTGAAGCAGGTTCTGATGTTGTACTTGGACCCAATTCGTCTTATCCTTTCCGACAATCCTCTGACGTAGGAAACTACAAGCACTATTTATGACGGCTTCTCTTTCTTGTGAGGCTCTTGCTGTCTTTCAGCCAAAGTGTGTTCTACCACCACTTCGGAGTAACCATTTCGTTAAAGATATTTTTCAATGATACCTAATTCCTACTAGATCTTGATGATTGCTCTCTTGGTGGATTGATGCTGGTTGGATTCATGATTCAGATACTGTCCCGTGTGAGTAGTTTTCGGTATACATATGTTTTCCACTTAGTGACGGTCTTCTTCACCAATACGTCTAAGAATGGCAATTCGTTTTGGAACTTCCTTCATGGTGAAGATGATGAAAGATCTTGAACTGTTGATGCGATTCAGAAAGGTGTCTAGTTCTGGAAGTCCAAACTGATGAAATTCACCATGAAATATTGTCAACCACCTTCAAACAAATACTGTGAATATTATTATTACCAGCGAACTTTTTAGTTTGCAGTTCGGAGGTAGTTGTTTTCATTTCATTTTAATCAGTATTGAGAAGAAGAATAAAATGATTTCAGCATACTAGAGAGTTGAGTGAAACTGAAATGAGAAGAAAGGTATTTGGAGAAAATAAATTGAGCTGATACCAACAACAACATAACAAACTACAAAACAAACTGTGCAAATACCTGATATCCATGTTCCATTGAATTTGGCTGCAGGTGGAAGTTTAAGAAAAATGTCTTCCAAACTTGGTTTGATACCTTTCGTTCTAGGACCTTCTTCCGGAGGAGACACTAAAATTATGCTGAAGACAATGAGGCCCAAAACAGCAACAATCACCAAAAGAGCAATGAGTATGCCCCTCCAATTCCTTTCGCTCGGAGAACTTGCAACTAGTTCCTGAAAAAGAAATGATATCTTTAAAAATATATCAATTTTGAAGGTTTCATGTAAATCTAACGAAAAGACATCCTTCACACACTAGAACAACAACGCTTTTCTTGACGATAGTTTTGCTAATCTAATCATCAGTGGATGAGACGGGCTGAGTATACGATGTATAGATACCACTATATATCATAAACCATTGCAGACCCTGTTTGAAAAATAAAAATAAAAAATAATAATAAGAGCATGATTATTGTAGAAGAGGATGTGAAGTATTGTGTTTGTATTCCAATTATCATCACATCAGCAAACATTTTTCAACAAGAATACGTGAAACACTATTTTTGAAATATATATGTGGTTACAACAGTTTTTCGAAATTATCAGTATCCATTGTTGAATTACATAAGTTCATACGTCACTTTGATATGTCACTTGACATGTCACTTTGACAGGTCACTTGACATGTCACTTGACATGTCACTTTGACATGTCACTTGACATGTCACTTTGACATGTCAGTTTGACATGTCACTTGACATGTCACTTTTAACTGTCAAAGTGACATGTCAAGTTTTTTGCAATCAGTTAAAAACCAATTCTTCTACTATTCCTGAGTCCCTGTTTCTTCATTTTTCTATTGCTAGTCAAAAATACAAATTCCCTTCACCAAACAGCACACATCTTTCGTGAGAAATTCAATGATGCTGTTAATACCATCGAAGAAATGTGTTGAACATTGGATAGAAGATGGAGGAGTAATGAAAATGCAATTTACTACACTTGAAACTACAAGGCCTGCTGTAGAGAAAAATTTTCAAGATAGAATTCTCAGAGATGAAAAGTATACTTTATCTAGCAGTCATGATACACAGATCAAGAAATCACATCGAACGAAAGAACCTTCCACAGAGGAACTATCTTTTACAATTGAACGCGATGCAAATATGAAATAAACGTTTTGTAAATGTTGCGATAAGAAATTCAAAACTACAAAAGGTTTCAGAATCCACTTTTCAAAAATTCATAAATCTGAATCAACAACGTTTTCCTCTTCCTAAATAAGTAACTTCCAAACCTATGCAATAAGTCCGAATGTTGAATCCAAATCTGGTGCAAGTTCTACCAAAGCTATCAATGATAGACTTTCTCTATATAAACTCCATTCTCACATATTGAAGAGAATTT
>WOGN01002635.1:0-16413 GCA_015342105.1 Leptinotarsa texana
AATACCGCCAAAAGAACCGTTCGACATATCAATAGGCGTCGGACTGGGAGTATTAATATAAATTTTCCATTGATATATTCTGTATGATGAGAAGATAATTAAAATGTGGTGAAAACTAATTTTGTTTGAATATTCTAGTGAAGAAAGTGAAGCAGAAATTCTCTCAAATCAACCACAAAAATAACGATCAGCTAGAAGAAGAACCAGAAACATTAAGATAAACACGAAAAAGAACAAAAAATGTTGAAGCATGGGAAAAGCATACAAAAAAGTTCAATCGAAACTTTGAAAAAGAATATGTGAATGCAGCAAACAAGAAAGTGGAAAAAAGAACACTAAAGGGCCCGTGCAATCTATTTTTAATATATATTGGGAAATGGGCTCAATCGAGAAGCAAACAAGTTTCATTCACAAGAATATGTCTCAAATTAGCCCCACATACAGATACACAAAATGTGATAGCAAACGATCATAAACGATAAAATACATTTTTCAAGTACAATAGGGTAATATTCACAACATCGCACAAAAGAGATGATCATGGATTTTTACAAACAGACCAGCGTGGAAAACATGGAAAACAAAAAAAGTGAAGCAAGAAATTGTTGACAGTATTAGCAGGCATATACATTCATTTCCACGAGTAAACTCCCATTATTGTCGGGCTAGGATACAAAAAGAGTATTTAGATGGTATTCTAAATATCGCCACTGTGTACCGTCTGTATGTAGAGAGATGTACCCAAAATAATGAAGAATATGCAAAAAATTCAATGTACACAAAAATATCAAATACTGAAACCAACATTGCATTCCATGTACCAAAAAAAGACCAATGGTCATTATATACACATTTTGAAAATGGTACTGAAGAAGATAAAGATAAAATTAGAGAGATATACTTAAAGCATTTAGAAGCAAAGAGACTAAGCAGAAACGAAAAAACAAAAGATACAGAAGGGATAAACGAAAGTGTTCTAGTATGTTGTTTTGATCTGCAAGCTGTTCTAACGAATCCTTGTGGAGATGTTAGTGATTTTTTTTATAAAAAAAGATTGGCAAGTTACAACTTTACCGTTTTTGATGTAAAACAAACTAGGCTTATGTTTTTTTTGGCATAGAAAAGGGGAACTAATGAAATTGGAAGCTGTCTCTATCATTACTTAAGTAGTGAAGACTGTAAAAGTGATAATGTAATATTTTATTTGGACAACTGTGTCGGTCAGAATAAAATGAGTATATTTTTGCCTTGTATTTATTTTGTGTGCTAAATATCGACAAAGTTGAAACAATAACAGATAAGTTTTTAGTAAACGGTCACACCCAAAATGAAGCAGACAGTGTCCATGCCTGCATTGAAAAAGAAAAAAAGCGTATACTCAAAAGCGGTCCCATATACGTCCCTGAACAATGGGTAAATACTATAAGATCGGCGAAAAAACGTGGCACACCATCATTGAATTTAGTACCACAGATATTTTCGATTTGAAAGCCTTATGCGCAGAAATAGGCACAAATTATGTTAAAAATACAAAAAATGAAAAGGTGGTCTGGAAAGATGTTATAATGGTCAAGGTAGAAAAATCGCACCCGTACAAACTTTTTTACATAACATTCTACTCACAAGACAACTTTAAGTCAATTAGTGTTAGAGACAGTAAAAAGCAACTCCGAAAACAACATCAACGTACAATCCAGTTGTTTCCTGCCTTTAAAAAAAGCTCCCTCTATTGATGCTTCAAAAATTAAACATCTTCTTGAGCTTTGTCAAGTAAATGCTATCAAGTCATTGGATTGGCCATTTTATAACAGTATTTCTATGTATTACTGCTATAATAGTTTACAAGTTGTCACCCTGTAAAAAGTCAATTTAAGCTAATGTTCAGTTCAATAATGTAACAACTTTATCAAAACTCAAAATATAAAAACAACTCTGGGGTGGTCCATCGGCGGACAGTGTATATCACTTTGGCCAACCGCATTCAGGTGCTAGGTGCATTTTGAGCATTTCCACCAGTCCTGAGAATTTCATCGTTCTACCTCGAATATTACTGAAAATGCGGGGGTGTTTCCATATATATACGGCTGTAGTCTCTCTCATTTCTGAACAGATTATTGTGTCGGAAAAATGGATAGCATTTTAAATTCAAATTGAAAATTACGACTTTGAACTTAAAATTTCAACTTTCACATCGAAAATTTCGAGAGCACTAAAAACCTAAAAAATATGTTATCAACATTTAATTTAAATTGCAAACTTTAATTTTCCGTGCACAATTCGAAAGCTGAAAGTACTCATAATATTTTATATGGAAATATTCATTACTAACAAAATGTGGTTTCTATGAATCCACTTTAACGTAATTTTATAAGATTGTTCTCAATTGTATAAGTTAGTTATATTTCTCAACATTTACATTCCAGTTATATTTATTGAAGGTTTATTACTTTTTTCCAGAGCTGATCGTATAGCTCGTTATAAAGAAGAAAGAAGGCGCCAACTTGCTGCTCAATTTGGTACCAGCCAGGATACTTCCACCAACAAGCAGCAACAAGCAACAGGTAAAGATGGAGGAACATCGAGCAGTTCGGAGGGTCCCAGACCCACCAGAGCTTCGAGGTTGAGATTGGCTGCTTTGTCGTCTCAAGAAGGAAATTCCTCCTCTCAATTTGTGGGCAGTAGATCACTCAATCCAGAGGTAAATGAGATAATGTAACTTTTTATTTTTGTGTTCTCAAGTCAGTGCAAGCTGTATCGAAAATTTCAGAACTAGTCAGGGTAAAATTCGGCAGTTATAGTTGAAGTAACTGGTATTGTGCATACTTAAAGTGTCGGCGTTCTCAAAGGCAAAAAAGCCAATACAGAGAAAAAAATCCGCTGCCAACTAGTCCACGTGGACTGAAGAATTGGCGGTTCCTATTGGATGATTTTTACTAACCGAGTGTTTTGATTGGCTGAAGAGTCTCAAAATTAAATATGGAGTCATGTTACGGTAACGAATAGAATGCGAGCCGTCGTGTTGTCAACGTTCAGTTCAAGAACTGATCGCGATTTATGTGTTGAAATCCGATATTGGTGCAGTTATAATTACTTTAAATTTTTATTATCTGTTTGAAATGTGGCGTTCTTGGACAATTACTAATAGTAATAACGAGTGTGATAACGCAGATTTTTCCTGTGTAGTGATTCCAATAGCGATGGTGAACAATGCGAAAAAAAAGAGATACCAATGAATAAGATTTGGATGCAATTGAATATTGAAACACAGAAATTATGTTTCAACGTATATAAGAATCTACATCTCAAGTTTGGTTTCGAGGGAAACGAACTATTACAAGAAACATCAAATTTGACCGAAATTCGTTTCGCAACTGTACGCAAAATAGTCAAAAACAAACCTTATGAACGCAATACGCGATGTGATGCGGGATTACCAAAACCTTTAGATGTTCATCTAATAACATCATTTAAAAAAACGATATACGACTGTTACAATAGCAATGAGTTTGCTAGAACTGAAATCATAAGGAATAAATTGAATACTTCCGGCCATATCGTGAGCCGCTGTGACAAAACTCTTGAGAATTGGATAAAAAAACTAGGATTCATACATTTAAAATAATAAACAAATTTCAAGCAGTTATGGAAAGTAGAAGAATAGTGAAATTGCGTAACAAATACTTAGAATAAATAACTAAATATAGACAAGAACAACGACATAGTAACGAAAGGGTGGACTGATGGTTCGAGTATGTGTAAGCCTAACATTCTGCAAACAAAGAATAGCTACCAATCATTGTGCATTGAGGAGGAAATAATTATGAGTCCTGAATTCTTTGAAATTATGTGGACTTCAGGACTGCAATAATGACTATCATAGAAGATGGAAGCCAATATTTTTGAGGAATGGTTTGAAAACACATTGATCTCAAATTTGCATGCGAATAGTGTATTAGTTCTTGACAGCGTTTCCTATCATCAAAAGTACCAGGTAAAAATTCGAGGAAAAATTAAATACAAAGTTTTTTAATGGATATCAATTTGTATTTCGAAGATACCTATATCAAAAACCAACTACTTGAAGTTTTACAGACAAAAATCATTCAAAAAGTGTATACCCTTAAGAGTATTGCTGAAAAGTATGGACACACCATACTGAGACTTCCCCCCTATTTTTGTGTTTTCAATCCCATCGAGTTGATTTGGGGAAATTTGAAACAAAGCATCAGGCGTAAAAATAATTTTCCAAAATGATAAGAAGGTAATAGAGCTAATGAACGAAGAAGTATCTTATAATACCGAAGAAGACTGGCAGAAAATGATTACATCTTTACCAGCAGTAGGAGGTTGGATATGTTAATGAAGATCTAGAAGTAATTTCGAATTGGGCAAAAATAACCAGGTTCAATTCAATGCCATGAAACCCAGGCATCGATTTTCTCCAAAAAGATAAATCTCTCCGAACCGGATATAATGATGTCAGTTTAGACAATTCCGCTTTCTGCTTCGATACGTTTGTTGGGGGTCAAAACAGACACCAATAAGTCTTGGCACAATTATGTCAACGGAATTGCAAATGCTGCTCCTAAAAAGCTTGAAACTCTATTCCAAACCAGGAAACTGTGCATACCTCAGCAACTTTTGATGCTTCAAAAAGCTCAGATCAGACCTTCTTTGGAGTATGGTTCTCATGTATGGAGCTCCGCCCTCCAAACATATCCTGAAGCTGCTGGATTCCATCCAGGAAAGAGACAATAGCCTGAATGGAGACGCGAACATTACTTGCAACCTTGATAGTCTGGAACATCGAAGAATCATTGGAGAATTGTCTCTCTTCTATATATACTTTCATGGAAAGTGTTCACGTGACTTGGCACATTTGATTTCACCAAGAGCGATACATATCAGAAGTACACGACGGACTCTGGCTGGTCATCTTTTTGAGGTTCAACTCAGTACACCTCGAACTTCACTGCTTGGGAACTATTCCATTTAGAGAACGGCGTTCATGTGGAATAATCTTTCTGAGAACGTTTTTATAAATGGATTTAATCTCCAGCGATTCATATCTAATGTGAATCACTACTTTCGCACAGGCACCGTTCTAAGAGCGTTTTAAGGATTTTCCTGTAGTGCTTGTGTTTTGTCCTTAAAAAAACTCATTGACCTTACGACTATTTGGCAAGAATTCCTCACGCAATACGCCGCGATAATCAAAGAAAACATCGAGCAAAACTTGACATTATACACATGAATTGTCACCAGTTATAACCTTTTCAAGCAAATGAAACTCGTCGTTGACGTCGTTCAACAATTCCTGGGCGATGCTCATGCGACGGTTTTTTTGGTCAAAATTCAATAATTTTGAAACAAATTTAGCTGCCACGCCTTTCATACCCATAACATTCGAAAAAAATGCACGGCATGCGGGCCAATTGACATGCCAACATCATCAGCGAATTCCTTGATTACAATTTTCCTGATTGCGATTGGACGATCGTTCATAACCATTTCTTACACTTTTTCCACGTTTACGAGGCGTTCGTCATCTTCAACGTTTTTGCGGCCACCTTGGAAACGCTTATACCACGCTAACCTCAGCGGCAGCCACAATCAAAATAAACAATTATTACAGCTGAAAGGTTTGTCATATTCCAGGGGCTTCAATACCAACATAATGAAAAAATGACTCTCTAAACTCGTGAAATTTAAAAATTCGTTATTTTCTGTACATACTTACGTACGTAAAAAGAGCTTCAATATATTTGTGTTGAATAGTTGAACTTCATAGAAAGAATTCTCCACTGACCAACTTTCGACATGTACTTAACAGAGCTGCCATAACTACTCCTAAACTTAAAATTGATTGTGTGTAACTTAGAAACGAGGATTTCGCAATGTTTCCGATTCAAATATTCATACGTAGATTCAAAAATTTCTAACAAGTTCCAGCTGTGTGCTCTTCACAGATTTTGTGTGGAATATTTAAACGGAGTGTGGAGTATCAATTACTAACATAATTTTTCGTAAATCGGAAATGATGAGAGATATAATGTTCTCATATATTGTAAACGATGGCAGTAATTGCTGTATAATTAATATGAGTAAGAAATAGCATCAGGTTCAGAACTGACCTCTTGAAAACTTCCGTAATTATTTTTTTCTGTAATCAGAGTATTGTACTTTTATCATTATATATTGGTGTCATTCATTCACATAAACTACTCATTCCAGTGGTGTACCTCTAATGTCACATCGGTATCACTTAACTATGGAGTTTTTGAAACAAGGTCTCGATGAGGGCACAGCATAATCGAGTTTTGCTGATTGCAGTAATCTCATATCTTGAACAATGAATGAAATGAACCGATATAAATAATAGTGGAAAAACTACAAAATACTTACTAATTTCAAGTTTGTAATTGGTATACTTCATTATGAGATTTTCAAAAAATAGTTTCCAAAACCCTACCACTTGTTTTACGTTACAGTAGCTTCTTCAGTTATGTTTATAATTAAACACTTTAATGATAAGTTACTTAAAATGTTTAATCGTGCCTGCCTTTCTTTGTGAGTATTAATAATAATAGGAGAATCCCATTTTATCTTATCGACAGAAAACATCAGTTCTATATTCGCAAACTATTGCAATTCCGACATATTGTCGGAATTGAGCACCTTATTAGGAACAATAGAAAGATGAACATGGTTATCTGACATCCGTTCACCTACCTCATGACGAATGCAAATATCAGCCATGTATTAAAATATATAATACACAATAACCGAATATGTAATTTCCTGATATTTTTATAATTATGTACACGGAATCAATTGTCCTCTCAAGAAACGGGAGCTTATTCTGCCACAGAAATTTCGAAATAAATCGAGTCACTATATTTTATATGGATATTTTAGGTTTATTGAAGACTTTTGGAATTACATTGTATATTTTTTCATTGAGTGTACCTTAAAGTTGGCAACGAAATGCTCGACTTTAGTCGAAGTAAACGATTTTGTGCAGATTTAAAGTTGGCGGCACTCTCAAAGGCCAAAAAACCAATACATAGAAAAGAACCGGCAGCGTAGTGATTCCAATAACGATGGTGAACAGTGCGAAAAAAGGATTGAAACACAGAGAGTATGTTTCAATGTATATAAGAATCTACATCTCAAGTTTGGTTTAAAAGAAAATAAATTATTACAAGCAACATCAGATTTGACCGAAATTCATTTTTCAACTTTCAAAAACAAACCAAATGAACGCAAGGCGCGATGTGATACAGGATTACCAAAACCTTTATATGTTCATGTAATAAAATCATTCAAAAAACCAATATACGACTGTTACAAAAGCAATGAGATTTTTACAACTGAAAAAATAAGGAAGAATTGGATAAAGAAACTAGGATTTATCCATTTTGTGCATTTAGAAAGTTGCGTTTCTAACAACTTCCTTGCCACACAGTCCCCTACGGCTCTGAGGAATGATTGATTCTCTACAGCCTCCTACGACTCTAAAGATTGTTTCTTCACAGCCCCCTACTACTGTGAGGAATGTATCTGATAGACCAGAGCTTCGGAAAGGTAACACCGAAATATGTCCAATAAAATCATTGGATTTAGGATTTAGATTTAAAATAATAAAAAAAAAGGTCAAGTAGTTATGGAAATCAGAAGAATTGTGGAATTGCGTAACAAATACTTAGAAAAAATAACTTAGGGCAAATTTTCTGTTTGGACGAAACTTAGTATAACACTCATGATATAGTTGCGAAACGGTGGACTGATGGTTCGAGAATGTGTACGCCTAACATGTCTGCATACAAAGGATCGCGACTAATTATTGTGCATTGCGGAGGAAGTAAATGATGTGTTCCGAATTCTTTGAAATTATGTGGTGAAAACTTGACTATCATAAGAACATTGAAGGTAATATTTTCGAGGAATGGTTGGAAAACACATTGATCCCAAATTTGGATGCGAATAGTTTAATAGTTCTTGACAACGCCTCCTATCACTCGCGACAGTACCGAATAAAAATTCGAGGAAATATGAAATACAAAGTTTTTTAATGATAGCAATTTCTATTTTGAAGATTACTAGATAAAAACCAACCACTTGAAGTTGGTTTTTGGTGTATAAAGAAGTGTATGCCCTTGAATAACGAAATTAGTAAGCCCCTGACTATATTATTGAAGGAGAGCTGTTGAAAGGTAGGTTGCACTATATCGTTACCTTGAACGATACCATGGTTCATTTTCATTCGTGTAGTGGTAGTGGCGTAGAATCTTGAAAAATTGAAGTTGTCTATGTGGGGAATACTTTTAGGGCAAGTGGGGTGGATTAGTATATAATGATTTTTCGATTAGATGAGAATTCTTTCTAGTTTTCCCCAATTTAGTCGTATTTCATATCTCTCGTCTGAGATTATGTCTTGCGGGGAACTGATATCAGTTATCAATTCTAGAGAAGTGTGTTTTTTGCTGCCACATCTACTTTTTCATTTCCAGCAATACCCAAGTGATCCTTCATCCAAATGAAAACAATGTCAATTTTATTACTGAAGAAGAACTCTAAGGTTTTTATAACTTCAAATTAACTGAAAAATTATGATGTGGCTTTTTACAAATATCTCAGAAATTTTTGACTTTTTTCAAATTTGAAAAAAGATCCGAACAGAAAAGAAAGTTTCCTCAAAAAAATTCTATTCCTGAAACTGTTAGGGCCAATATTTATATTTTTTGCAGAGGATTCAATGTACGGCCTAAAACTTTGGACCTTTAATGAAAAAATATTATTTCGACTCATTAAATGTCAAAATTAAGATTTGAAAACATTCAGGCAGCGACTGTATGAATGAATGAACAACAATCAGTATTCAAAAAGAGTTTTTTTTCTTTTTTGGAGCTATTTTTGAAAACTCTCGGGATAGATTCCGGTTGGGAAAATCAAAATTATGTTGTTATGTTATGACATTTGTTATCAACAATTTAGTCAGATTGAAATTGTAGCACTTCATTGATCATTGAAATTTTTTGTGATATTACTATTGATCTGTTTTTGATGATCAGAAGCTATATGAAAATGATTTTAAAATAATTGTCTCTGCTATTGTTTAAAAACTGGTTTATTGCTTAGGCTAAATTAACAAAAAAAAAATGACAGTCGCGTTTTCAAAATATTTCACAAAACAATAGTTTTTCAAATGGAACACCCTATATTTTAGCATGCATTTCGATTCGTAACACTATTCTCAACAACAAAGCTCATATCACCTTTCTTCCTAAAGTTGAAAATGAGCGACTTATGTGGAAATATTTCTTTCTTTCACTAGTACAAAAAATGTCTTTGTTTTGACGAATAAAGAGCTACAAAATATCGATTTAATATTCAAAAACAACGCCCTCTTGTTGAACACATATTTTTGGACCCTTATCTTAGCACTACGTGTTGCTTTCAACACAATTCGGTCATTAATTCAATATAATTTTTCAGTTCATCTAATTATTTTTTGTTTCAAATCAATTTACATCACAATAATTATCGTGTTTCATTTTGTACACCTCAGAAATCCCCAAAATAAAAATCTAGAGGTGTCATGTCTGGTGAACAAGGAGGCCACTTAACAGGACCATTTGTGGCAATCCAAAATAGTCTCGAAACATTCTTTTTACGCCCTGATATTATGTGATGGTGCTCCGTCCTGCTGAGGAGCGTTCAGATCAAGACATCGAAAAACTCTTCCAACACTCTTGTTAATAAATTAATGTAACTGGGTATGTTCCACCATGGTAGAAAAATGGAGAAACCTACGGGTTTCTCGAGTTCAAATCCCATCACAATTTCTTCTTTTTGCTGTTAGTAACAAAATATTGTCATTCGTATAAGTACCAAAATTGGGTATTTGTACAGTCATGAGGTTTTATTTGCCGAAACAAAGAAATTTTCTGTACTATTAGTGAAATAAATAAGTATTTCCACATAAGTCGCCCATTTTCAACTTTAGGAAGAGAAGTGATTTGAGCTTTGTTATTGTGGAATGTAAATAATCAACACCAGGAATATTATTTAAACATCTTTTGTGGATCTATGCTTTTAAAATTTTTTTAGGTAATTTTGTTGCCTGTTCTTTTCTAGCATCAAATGAAATATATCGTTTATTTTGACTGTAGGCTTTTTCATACATCCTTCAGGAAATATGAAATCAAGTACTTACATCCTATTAAAAAATAAACGAGATAAAATAATCTGGAGTTTTGATTACTCCTGTATGGAAAAATCAATAGTCAGTAAAATTATGAACAGGGAATGAAAATTTATTCCATTTATTAAATTATACTCACTGACGGTTATTTTTGAAACATTCCACCACTTTCTACAACGTTCATTCACTATTATTCAGGGTAACAGCTATCGTTCACCCACACATAATTGAAACATCCTGTACAAGCTGTAACGTTCAAGGCAGGAAAGTTGGTAAAAAAGTGTGCATCTAAAAACTCGTATCCTTTCTTTATGTTAATGCTCCCCAAGTTCATTCTCTTTTCTTTCATTTCTTCTACAAAGAATAAATTTATAACAACAATGTATCATTCTAACTCTGGTTCGAAAGAATTGTACTTGTATATTGCACTATTGTACTTGGAAATAGTCACGTTTCGGAGAATAGGGAACAATTAATATATTAAATACAGACCAGTAAAATATAAGCTAAAATACATGAATTTAACAAACAAAACATATACAAATATTTTAATGTTACACATCTAAGGACTTGCCCCAGAACCAACTTCAAGCTATCGATTCATGCAAACAGCATTGAAAAATATTGAATAACTTCTTCAGGAAATATCAATGAAAATGCGTTAAATTTCTTGCTGTTATGCTCTCAATAAAAATTTAAGGCTTTGTAAAATTACCGAATGTTCATGAATAAGCCAAACCCTTGTCAATTAGCTTATGGTATTGGTATTGTGAAATCTCACTATCCTTCGGTCAAATTACATTTTTGAATGAACCATGTCAAAACCCTAAAAGGATATACTACATTGAATGAGACAAACAGAAATAAAGTTCAATGAAATGCCAATAATGATTTGTAATCGGTACAAAACAATGCTGTCCCAATTAAAATTCAATTAATCAATCTCAATCTCCTTGTCAGTGTCATTCCCAACCAATATCCCTCCCTCCAGCTTTCAGTTTCGACCGTTTCAATTATATATACAGTTAAAAGGTGATTGGAATTTAATGATGACCAATGAGCGAGTAATTCACAATTATCATTATTTTTTAATTTCAATCCACTTATGTCATTTTTTTTCTTTTGAATCATTATGTCTTGAAGAATATAAACTTTCATGCGGCCTGAGATAACTGTGCCTAAGCTATTTTTCGGGTTTATTAACTAAAGGCGAATTCGAGCGGGCGATAAGACCCAGAAGAAAGAAATCCAAAGTAACTCATGTCAGACCCGTCAATGGTAAACCTTCATTTCCCTACGTTAAACATGTTTCGGACCGGATTGGGAGAATTTTGGGGAAACACAACATAAACACTATTTTCATGCCAACTAAGACTATCAGAGAGATTCTAAGATCGGTCAAGTACCCCGAGGACCTCAAAATCAATATCCTTTATTTATAATATTTTGTATACAATGACGCGCCCTCACGCTAGGAAGCGGAGACAGAAGGGTATGTCATCCCCCAGTTGACTCTAATTCTTCTGGCGTCTCCTGCCTGAGCTTATACACCATTTATCATGAGGTTGATGTTAGGTCCCTCAAAGATCGCATTCGCTGGCGGTGGGGGTTTTGAGATGGATTCCGCCGCCTCTCCAACATGTGTCGAACTTCATAAATTATAGTTTTTTATATTTTGGAGACACTCCACCAACGCTCTCCACTTTTATGGGAAACATCTCGCTCATGTTCATTAAAGAACTGAATTTTTCGAAAGCCCTCCCCAAAGGGCCCCGATGACTCGTCCCGTTTAGGTTGTGTGTTATCGATATGGGTGTTAAGCCTTCGGTGTTCAGGTGCCTGAAACTTTATCTTCGCAGATTGTTCATTTGTCCTGAGGAGATTTTCCCCACCCCACGCATTGCGTTAGGGTGAATCTTTGGGGTTGGTTGCCCAGTCTTCTTATTTCAAGGTCATCTAGCCTCTGTTTTATATAGGGCAGTCAACGCTATTTGCAGGATGAGAGCCTGCACAGAGAACAGATACCGGATCCTTGTAGCTACGTTAGAAACATGAAAAAAACAATAAGAACTCGGCTCTCTGAACACATGAGATATTGCCGAATCGGGCAGATCAACAAATCAGCTGTAGCCGAACATGCACCCAAAGATGACACACACATTATCCCGATCAATATACAGCTACTGGACAAAACTCAAAATTACTATACAAGATTACACAGGTAGGCATTATAAAGACAAACATGATTTCATTCGAAAGAAGGCATAAACAATAATATTCAATTAGATCATTCAAATAAACTGCTTGTCATTTTCACCTATTCTACAAAGTCTAAGCAAATTAATATCCCGAAATGAAATCTCTAAATATTCATTTCTCTCAGCGTACCCACACAGTACGCTCATCAAATCTAGGAAGAGGCGTGAGAACTTTCTCTTTTTCTCTCCCTCTTTCTCTCTCTTGCTCTCATACTCTTCCAACGAACGCACATCTAGTGGGCGAGACCATAACGGAATTCAGAAAGCGTTATCCACTTTTGACAAGCAGCAGATTATGGTAAATGCCTGCTGGAGAACAACAACTTTCCCAGCTAATACCACGCTGGATATTAAATTATGCAACACATTTATGCAAGATAACTCACAGAGATTAGTCTTGCAGATGTTTCTCGTTCGTCCAGCAGCTCGTCTTGGAATCGCAGTCCGCGTTTGGTAGCTTGGTTTTCGTGAGTCTGCTACGGATAGTGTTCCCAGATCTGAAGCAGGTTCTGATGTTATACTTGGACCCAATTCTTCTTATCTTTTCCGACAATCCTCTGATGAACTGGTTGTGGCGGCTTCTCTTCCTTGTGAGGCTCTTACTGTCTTCTAGCCAAAGTCTGTTCTAGCGGAGTTACCATTCCGTTGAAGGTCATTTTTGATGATGCCTAGCTTCTTCTCGAGACCTTCATTTGTGTTACAGAGCCCGAAAGCACGTCTCTTCACCAATACGTCTAAGAATAGCAATTCGTTGTGGTCTTCCTTCTCCATTGGATGGAAGGACTAACGCTTCAGGAAGGTGTCTAGTTCTGTATTCCCATGGTTCCATATTATGAAGGTGTCGTCAACGTATATCAACCAGTCTCGGGTCTTCTTTTGGGCGTTTCAAACCACTTCATATATATGTTGGCTATAACCGGTGAAAGTGGAGATTCCATTGTCAGTCTCTAAACTTTCGTATAGAATTCGTCCTTTAGTTGGAAATAGCAGTACACAGCATCCTAGTAATTCCATGATTACTTATATCGGTAAGTTTGTTCTATCTTTCAGGTGCCCATCTTCGAATAGCTTCCTCTGTATGATCTGAAGTGCTTCTTCGACAGGACCGTTGGTGTAGAGGCTTTTCATGTCGAAACCCTAGTAGTTCGACAAAATGCCTTGAATTCTTCACATAAGATGATGTTTTTCTTTGCAATGGTTTTATTATTGGTAGTTAAAATCTGGACTAGTTCTGAGTAGCTGAATCTCTGGAGCTAATGATCAGTCTGAGCGGAACATGCTATTTGTGGAATTTGGATAGTCCAGGGATTGCACGCCTGAACAAGCGTTGCGGACGGCGCAGGGAATGACGGCGCTTCGCAAGTCTCGTCACGTTGTACTGAATTTGGAATTTACAAGTTTTTAAACGGTCGCTGAGCTTCTTTAAATATTTCCTGTTACATTGATAGGATAAGGCAAGTCAACGTCTTAGTTCTTCACTATCGAAACCAGATAAATTTCCGTGGACCCGAAACCAAATAAATTTCCGTGGACCCCCGCTTACGAATGTTTAACCTCCATTTTTTGCTCATACCTCGGTCGAGTCTCTCGTAGCCCCTTGGGGGTCCATTTGGGAATCACTGTTCTAGATGGAGCACGAGAGTGGACAGTGATAATTCTCCCTTGAAAAAAATATTGATTGGTTTAATCTGAAAAATAATGAATTTGCTTATCTGTGATTGGCACCAAAGGTTGCTCAACAATAAACGGTCACATAATTGACGCATCTTTCGCTAGTATAGAAAAGGGGTAAGGTAGAAAATCCATCCGTCTTATCACTTGCCCAATGTAATATAGAAAAATACCTGCAGATTTTAACTTGGAATATGTGCGTCGAACAATGCAAGAAAATAATGCTATCCATTTAGAAAACAGTTAATCTGATTATATAAATAAACATCAACCACTGCTTTGGCAATGCAGGTTACCAATTATTATAACATTATTAAATTCAATTAACTTCAATCATTTTTTTTGATTGAATAGAAACTCAATCACCTTCGCATTTTAGAAAAAATATAATACGCGGACACCAACGTGAAATAAACATTAAATATTGCCCCAGTTTCGGAATATTTTCATGTCGGACAAAATTAACATCAAAACATAGAACACAATTTATTATAGACTTTCAGAATAAATATTTATTATGTCGATGAAGTTGAATATGCTTTTTTTTTATAACGAAATTGGTGGAACCGTTAATGATCAGAAATATTTAAATGGTCCGTACTGTGACTCCAACGAACTTCTGGAAGATATATCTGACAGATACATTATCTGATATGTAAAACTACATAGTAAAAATGAAAGCATGTTTAAACATCGTTAACGCTTTAGCCGGGGTGATGATGGAATAAAGCACTATGAAATGTCTTTTGGTTCTCCAAGTTAAGGTCGATTGGTCTTTTCAATTTGGGAAATCCATATATGATTTTCATGCAACTCCTGTAACAACTTTGGAGAAATTCAAAACGAGATTTCAATTGTGGCTCCTCATCTGCCTTAGGAATCACACGTTAAAAGGTAAGACCTCGTTAATCTTTAGCTCGCACAAGTTTCAACTTCTGAGGATTGTAGGGGTGCGACAGCTGATTAACGGAAAAACAGATTTGAAAAAGATTTTTTTTCAGATATAAACTAAATGAAAATTCAAACATCAATATAAAGTTACTTCACTGACTATTGAATATTCCACTGTCAGAAAGTAATTTTCAAATTGCTATCAACAGTGATCACAAGGTAGGTATTATCAACCTTTTTCTGAAAAATAACGAAAACTAAGCCATTAACCAAGTCTAGCCCACTTCAAGAAGTCGTACGACGTTGAACCCTCCAAAAACATCACTCGTTTTTCGAAAAAGAGGTCTTGGACGTGGGTGGCTAATAACTTAAATTAACAATAACAATAAAAACAAAACTTCAGTCGTTTCTCCCATTTTATATTGGCCAAACGGGAAGAACCTGTTTCCAAAGAATGAAAGAACATGGTGACGTTTCTTGAATTTGAAAATCAATTCCACATTTACAAAGAATTTTTTGGCAGAGGGCTTGATTTCAACGACGATTATGAATTGTTACATTTGGAAGAGAAAGGTTTGACACTCGATCTTTTGAAATGCTTGGAAATAGATTTAAAAGAAAGTGAAACGTTTGACAGTCATTCTTTTGGAATCTCTGGAAATCAATAGATTTATGAATTCTGAAAACTTACTGAATGACTAAATAGAATTGACTTCTTCCTTTCTTTCAAATCTGTGTATAATATGAATAAATGTAGTTTAAAAAAACTAAAAAACACGCTTTTAAAGAACATCGAACAAAAAGTTGAAAATATTTTTTTAAATAAGCTCAAAACAATAACGAACGAAAAATACTAGTATTATTGTGAAAAAAACGACGGCCGCTTGATATACAAAAATATGGCACAAAGCCTCCCATGCTTTTTTCACAATAATACTAGTATTTTTCATTCGTTATTGTTTTAAGCTTATTTAAAAAGATATGTTTAACTTTTTAGTTCGATGTTCTTTCAAAGCGTGATTTTTAGTTTTTTTAAATTATATTTATTTTTCACTTTTCAGTCCGATTTACTGTCAAAAATATTTTTTTTAAGTTCTAGTCACTAGTATTACAAATCTTCAACAGACGGCTCACGAATGTAAAATTCCTCTCAAATAACACAATAAAGTTTGAGGTCTCAAATTCTATAGTAATACTGAGATGCAGTAAGTCTCCAACAGAGGGCGAACACTTGTAAAATTTGTTTCGAAGTAAAGAGAAAATTTGCAGTAATGATTTCAAAAAACAATTCAGTCTTGATGTTTTGATTTGAAATTTCATTCAAAATATTAATGGACTAAAAATGTGTTTTCACTGAATAATTTTATTTTTCAAATCAATCTTTTG
>WOGN01002637.1:0-16408 GCA_015342105.1 Leptinotarsa texana
AGAGGCGTGCTGTTCTGTTTACTTATGTTCCGAGTTCCGAGACATTCTGTGACATATGACATTTTGTACACCTAACCTATCTTCCTCTATATGTATAAATAAATAACAAAACAACTGTTGTTTATGTGGCTTGTGGAAATGGTATTGAACTATAATTTATATTTCGCCTTAATTGTTGATTTAGAAAGATAATTTTCTTTTTTTAAAGTAGAATATCTAGGTACGTATAAATTATTTCAACTTGATATAGGCGCTGTTGCGAATATGTGAATTAGAAACAAATCCCTTTGAAAATTAAAACCCAACATTTGAAACATTAATTTGACTACTTTTCGAAGTAAATTTGAAAAACTCATAAATGAACTCAATTTTATTTTGTTCAAACTTGCAATTGCTGTAATAACCCAAATTGAGGAACATTTCCCATTGTTGTCTCTTCCAAAAGTAATCTGGATATTGAGTTGAACAGACTTCTTTATTATTCTGGTGTCCTCTTACTATAGAAGTGGTTTATTGCGTTCTGTTAAATTTGAAAATTTGGTGTCCCATTCTAAAGGTACTTATATTTAGTTTTGTTTTTATTGCCATGTTGATACTTTCTGAAGTTGTAAATAAAAAACGTCAAGTTCAACTGTTGCTATGCAAAGTTGGAAGTGTATAAAAAAACAGTTGTAGAAATAAATATGAAGAAGATGGTCAAAGCAATGACCAAAACCATCCTATTAGTTGATTCTACACGTTTAAGACACAAAGACAGCCAACTCGGTATAAATTAATCCAAGTATTTGAAAATACCGGTCTCTCTCGTAGAGTAGGTCAGTTACGGAGGCTGATAACTAACAGTTTGGAGAATTCTAATTCCTTTGAAGAGTATGCCAACATCATCATATCCGACGATCACAAATCAAACGGGATAGGTTTTGAAGTTGTTGATGACAGGATCGAGACTCTTTTGTTAGCTGGACTATCAGATGAGTATCGTCCCATGATGGATATCAAATTTGAAAGTTACGTCTGAAATTCGAACACGGAAAAAAAATCGAATACGTTTGGAACATGGACTCCGGAACATCTTCTCATATGACAATGAGACATGATTTGATGCCAAACAGTTCAGAAATATTTTCTATAAGAAAGGAAATTACAATCGGAAATAATGAAAAACTGACAGCAGGAGAAAGGACTTCATTACTCAACGTTGAGAAGGAATCTGGGTATGTTGATAGTTAAGAACCCAGTTGTAATCAATATCTAGATTTATAAAAGCCATACATGACTTTCTGACAAATTACCCCCCGTGGGTTTTCACCTTTCTAAGATTTTCACGTGTACCACTTTAGAGAGACGGCATCAGCCTGACATTCATTCTTTACTCCAGTACTATAAAAATCATACATTTTCAATAGTTAATCATATGACCCTCTAAAAATCTAGCATTGGCTTGCGGTCTACAAACGAATGATATTATTTTTCAGAAATATTTATATTTATTCGTGTTTCTAAAGGAGGCCGCGCCACCTGGATGTGCTGATGGATATTCTCAATAAAACTAAACCGCTGGTCGTATGTCGTACTAAAAAACAAGTTAAAGTTGAAACGTTTCTTGGAAACCCACCATAGCTTAAAAATTCTATAAATGGCCATTTCAGTTTTGATTGGTGGAATTGTTATTGGTGTTAGATAATCGGCCATAGGAGTTTATATATTGTTGTTTCTCTCTCTCTTTTTTGATCAAACAAAGATCTCGAATACAATATTCAGCAAAAGAACGCACAAAAAAGTATAGGTTATTTAAAGCACAGGTTTAAAGTTTGTGACCACAAATTAATGGGTGTGTCGTAATTTCGCAATTCTAATAAACTATTTGCCATTTTTCAGATAGTTATTTATATAATCCTTTGAAATTTAGGTAAGAGTTTCATTAGAAAAGAACGGCTGTGATATTTACAATTTTGAATAATATTTCAAGAGTTCCTTATTTTGAGTATTGAATTGAAAATATTGTCAAATTTTCATCTGTTTTCAGTTTTCTACTTTATTTTATTTTGATTTTTGGTCTGACGATAAAATGTCGCCGATTCCTATGCCCGGGTAAGCAAGAAGTCAAATAATCGTATTTATGGTGTCAGCATAAATTATCTATTTTTCAAATTATTGCTTGCCTTTTCTTAATTTGTTTTCAAATCCTTTTTGTAATAACAACCACTCATTAATATTTCAATGCAATTTTAATCTTTTTCCTAAAATGCTTTGCTCTCCTAATTCCTAGGCACTTAGGCACAGGATTATAACTAATGTCTTATTAATAATAAATTACATACTATGTTGAAATTAGAGTAAGTCACTTAGAGGAGGTTTTTAAACTATGTTCCGGAGTTGAATAAATGCATTATAGGAAATATATTTCTGGTGAAAAATTAAGTCGTATATTCAAACACATATTTAACAAAATTCTATCTTTACTAGTTCTTTGAACTTTTACTAAATACAAGTAATGTTTTCCATTATCGCGATATGAAAACATGAAACAGTTATGTTTGGGTCATATTTGATTCAGGAATTGAACAACTTTAAAACTGCCACCGTTTATATAATATGACATTCTTCCTTACACTAATGGATAATCTAGTAAGTGATCGAATTACATTTTATTGAATTCAGCACTTTGTTAGCAATCAACATGGTTTTTCTCAGGTTATAGGATTAATTATTTTAGTTGAAAGTTAATTAACATGTTGAAATGTTACTGCTGACAGAATAAATCTGATGAAAGTATTTTCCTTATACATCTGAACTATGACACTTTCGTTGTCAAATGTTTTATCAACCAAGTTGTCATCATAAAGAGATCACCTTTCAGATACATTTTTGCAGACTTCAAATACCATATAATAAAAAAGAACTAACTGGACAGTAATTTATGTATCTACGAAACATTTTCCTCCAATCACCATGTTGAAAATGTTTCCATCACTTTTTTCTATAAAAGCTGAAGTAGAAAGTACTATCCTATATAATCAATATTCTTATTTCTCCCCTGTCATCTTCATGTGTGTCTTGAAATCAGTACCTCTTTTTTTTATATACATATCGTCAAGATATTCATGATATATCAATATGAAAATTTTTGTTTTCAAATCTGTGACTTTTGTTGTATTTGTCTAGAAACATGAGTCTGAATTAATTTTTCCTGTTATGTACTGTCAGGTTCAACATATCACTATTTCAATTTGGTAATGTAAGTATACGTACTGACTAACAAAAAATTTTGAACACGTCTGGTCTATATTCACTGCAATTGCTACATAAAACTAACTAGATAGCAATTAATCACTCATTCAATATAGGTATAACATCATTTTTGAAGATAAGAGATAATAACTATTTACTTTAACTGATATGCTCTAAACTTGCAATTTTGCTTTGAAGGTTACCAATATAAAATTCAATTTAATAGTGTTTACAAATGTTGTTATTATGTAATGGAAATTCAGTTCATTGAGAGCTGCTAGTGTTAAAGTACCATTTTGGTAAAGAAGTATCATCAGAATGTCTAATTTGAAAGATAAATCTCCTACCATACCACATATTGGTGATATATCTGAAAGTTTATTGATTCAGCGTAGAGCTAATTCTAGAGAAGCACTTGATTCATCTTATCATCGTTATGACAGTTATGATAATGTTGTATTAGAAGTCCCAAAACCCATTACTTCCAAATCAGTACCAAGATTCTCAAAATCAAGGTATCTGTTTGTAAAATTGCATTAAACTATATTAATTTGCTTGAAATATTGGTTTCAATTGTTTCATTTTATTTTTCAGATTAAATAACATGTCTCATGATAATATGATATGTTCCAAGTGTGGAGATAGTTTTGAACCTCAAGAAAAAATTGTTAATTCTACTGGGCAATTGTGGCATCAGCAGTGTTTTGTGTGAGTAGAAAGTTCAAATATATACATTTTCTCCAAGAAAAGGCAGCTGCATTAGCAAATCATTAATTGCCGTAAGCTTCTACAACAAATAAATGATAATAATAGCTATCTTTATATGGTATACAGGATAATATACATTGCCACAGATATATTATTGGATATAATTTCTTTAAGTGAAAATATACAAATACAATATGTAAAATGAATAATATAATAATTTATATTCATAGGTATACACTTTTATTTGTCTACCATATTCTAATAAGTCTTTCCTACTTTTGTTGTTACAGCAAATGGTAATTAATGAAGAGTTTTGACTCACTTTCTGATAGAGTTTTGAGCAATAGCCTAATTGATTGATTGATATGTCTAATTGATTGAGGAACCTGTGAATACATTTTGGGAGCAGTGAAGTAAAATGACTTTTGATCTACTGATTTAGCAGTTTTCTCGATTGCAAACTTCGAATATTTTTCATATGTTGTATGGTGATCATGTTTTATGGAGAATAATTGGGTTTTATTTTTATGTTGCAAACAAAGAACCTTGTAAAAGTAGCGTTTATTCATTTCTAAAATATATGATTTGTCATAAAATATTTTGAGAAAATATTTCTGTATCACTTTTAGAGGTTCATTAGGGTAGCTGTACACACCACTTCAAGCCGATGAGCCATATTGGATATGGGATTCCACTAGGGCATAGTATAAAGTTTAAAGTTCTTTGAAAAAACATTTTTCAGATGTTTGAACGAAACTGATCTCTATTTTTTAACTACTTTATTAATATTAAAGCCCCCCTACAAACAACAACCCTTAGAAGTCGAAACTTGTGCGACCTAAGGACTAACGAGGTCTTGCCTTTTAACTTGTGATTCCTTAACACGTAAATATAATAATATCAAATTTATATTGAAATTTTTCAAGTAATATGGACATTTTACAATTTTTTTTATTGATACTCGTCATATTAGTTTGAAATATCGAAAAGTTGGGTTCCATGATTCTTTTCAAAACCTAAATATAATTCATTTAAAGGAATGTAGACTTTCACAGCTATCGTCTATGTTTTGGATATTTTCCAGGTTCTGCCGTGGTCTTCTTTGGTTATAAACTCCAAACGTTTCAACTGCACTCATCTTCAGTGGCGTGGTGGAAGTACTCTCCTCGACTAGTCAACTGAAACGGAGGATCCCGTTTCTACCTTGTCATTTATAGTGCTGAGTTTTAGGGCACAAACACATGCACAAACAGTGCATGTTTAGCGACTGCAGACTTCACGGTTTGTCCCATTCGGCAACTCCGCTTGTGCTCTACTAGGCGCTTGTGCTTCTTTTCGTCTGGCCGATATAGATTCAATCACAGTTACATGGACTCCTGTAAACTCCCACTGATTTGAGTGGATCTCTGTTGTCTTTTGCTGATCTCAGATACTCCGATATTTTCTTCGTTCGTTTGAGGACGGTGTTAATTTTCTCCTTCTTTAGAATTTTCCCGATTCAGTTGGTGACACCTTCTATATGACAGATAGACAGTGCCTTGGGGTTGATCTTCACTGGTCTTTCTTCTCTTCTTCCTTGAACGCCTAGCGCGAATTATGTCTTTTCTGTCCTAGCCTTTCTTCACATATTCTCTAAGCTTTGTTCACTAGGGTGTTGATGGCGGTTTGTTTCTGTTTTGGATGATGGTTGGATCCATTATGTAGGTATTGATCTGTGTGTTTTCTTCCTGTACATCTTATGGCCTAGTTGATTACCTTCCTTGATGATTAAAACATCAAGACATGGGATTTGGAGATTTTCTTCTGATTTCATGATGAACTTGATTTTCGGATGAAAGCTATTCAGATGATTTAGAAAGGTCTGAAGTTTTTTTCCATTGCTCTAAACAACGAACGTGTCATCTACATACCTCAACCAGTGCCTTCGGTTGTTTTTCTGAGGCTTGAATGGCTCTTTCTTCAAATTTTTCCATGTAGAAATTCGCCACTACTGGGCTAAGTGGATATTTTCATAAAAGGTTTCATTCCATTGGAAATAAATTGTCGTTAGTAAATGTCGAAATAAGTTGATATCTTGTGGAAAGATCTCCTCTATGTAGCTTAGGGAATCCTAGAGTGGTTCATTTGTGAGTATGGATACAATATCGAAGCTAACTAGAATGTCGTTTGGCTTCAAGGTGATGCCTTTCAAATGTTTGATGAAGTCAGTATAGCTTTGGACATATGTCTTAGCCTTCCCAACATGTTTCTGCAGCATATCCGACAAATGTTTGCCGAGGTTGCAGGTTGGTGATTCTATGGCACTTGATATCGGTCTCAGTGGTACATCTTCTTTGTGTACATGTGTGTACATCTTCTTCTGATCTGCAGATCAGAAGCATTACCACCGAGGTAGTTCCCTTAGCCTAGTAGTGGCAAATTTGTACATGTAAAACCGAAGCACTGGTTGAGGTATGTAGATGACACGTTCTTTGTTTGGAGGCATGGAAAAGAAGAACTTCAGAACTTCCTAAATCATCTGAATAGCTTTAATCTAAAAATTCAGTTCACCATGAAATTAGAAGAAAACCTGCAAATTCCCAAAGAAGTTAATCATGTAGGCCATAAGGTGTACAGGAAGAAAACACACAGATCGATACCTACATAATGGATCTAACCATCATCCAAAATAGAAACGAACCATCATCAACACCTTAGTGAACAGAGCTTTGAGAATATGTGAAGAAAGATACATCGACGACGAAATAAAACACCTAACAACTGTGTTACAAGCGAACGGCTACAACATAAAAGACATAATCCGCGCTACGCGTCCAAAGGTCAAGAGGAGAAACACCAGTGAAGATCAACCCCAAGGCACTGTCTATCTGCCATACATAGAAGGTGTCACCAACTGAATCGGGAAAAATCTAAAGGAGAAAATCAACATCGTCCTCAAACCAACGAAGAAAATATCGGAGTATCTGAGATCAGGAAAAGACACCAGAAATCTACTCATATCAGCGGGAGCTTACAGAATTCCATGTAACTATGGTAAAGTCTATATCAGACAGACGAAAAGAAACATTGGTACCGCCTAGTCGAGCACAAGCAGAGTTGCCGATTGGGACAGAAATACACAAACACCAACAGAAAGGAAGAGAGAACATATGTACTAAAGATCTGGCACACAGCATTGAAAAGCGCCAAAACGAAACCAAGTCAACCAAATCGTGTCAATTGACACTTCAAGAAGAGTACTTCGACCACGCCATTGAAGATGGCTGCCGAAAATGTAGTCGAAACGTTTAAAGATTATAACCAAAGAAGACCACAGCAAAACCCGGAAACCATCCAAAACATAATTCATTTATCTGGATGCTTTCATATTTAAATTATATACTAGCAAACAGGTTTTATAATGGATTCAAATTCCAAGTCTGTTTTGAACAAGAGTGAAAAGTATCACCAAAAATTAAATATACTCTTTTTATCTAAGCTAAGAAAGGAAAGAAAAAGAATTGGTGATAAATTTGTTGAAACAGTTTTTGAAAATTGTAATTTTACATATGATTGGGGAGAATTTTTGAAGAGGTATCTTTTGCACTTGACACTGAGTCAGAGCATTGAATTTTATTTTTTTTATTTCTGTTCTGCTGGCAGACAGACAATGAAAGTGTGAACCTCTAAATTATTGTAAACAGTGACCTGGGAAATATAGGATAAGTTAAAAATAGAGAAAAGACTTTATCAATGATGGTCCAGTCAAACGATAAACTTGTGATGGGAACAAGTGAATGTGACACACAGATTGTTTATTGTTTGGGAATTTGCTGTTTAATTGTGAATTTATGGAAGTAATGTGTTTTATCTATAGAATGTACATAAAAAATACAGTATGTCTCAATAAGTTGGAACCATATTATGAAAAACATTTTCATTATTGATTTCAGAGAAAAGCTTGTTTTCATTATGAGTTCTAGAAGTACTGAAACCCCAAACGCAGCTGTAGGGTATCAAATTCTCTTAGTCGTATATGAGGTTTGTCAATAAATAAAAATATCCAGAGATACATAGGAAAAACCGAAAATTTCAAAATTGCTGTATATACTTTTGTTGTCCTCTTTGTTACAACTAGAAGATGTTAAAGTGAAGCCTTTACACCGTCAAAAATCTTTAAAATTTCTAAAAAACTATATCCATTTATTTTAATTTTTTTTAGATGTGCTCAGTGCTTCAGAGAATTCAGAGATGGTGTATTTTATGAATTTGATGGTCGCAAATATTGCGAACATGACTTCCAAGTTCTTTTTGCTCCTTGCTGCAACAAATGTGGAGAATTTATCATCGGAAGGGTGAGTGAGATGGAACATATTTTTTCAGTTGTGCTGAATATTCTTTTCAGGTTATCAAAGCAATGAATGCCAGCTGGCACCCTCATTGCTTCAAATGTGAGATGTGTTCTATGGAACTCGCAGATACAGGTTTCATAAAGAATGGCGGTAGAGCTCTGTGCCACGAATGCAATGCTAAGGTTAAGGCCAGAGGGTTGGGAAAATATATCTGCCATAAGTGTCAGTAAGTATTGAGGTGATGATGCTGACGTCTAACTTACACCAAATATTGATCTAACATTATCTTTATTACATATTATTAAAAAAAAATGAAATTTCCTTGTTATTTTGCAGTGCTATTATTGATGACCAACCACTCAAATTCAGAGGGGAAGTTTATCATGCCTACCATTTCAACTGCACTGCGTGTGGGGTGGAGCTTGATAGCAATGCTAGAGAGGTCAGGAATCGGTCAGGTTTTGCCAAAAATGACATGAATGAACTTTATTGTCTTCGGTGTCATGATAAAATGGGCATACCCATTTGTGGTGCTTGCAGAAGGCCTATTGAAGAACGTGTAGTTACTGCTTTGGGTAAACATTGGCATGTAGAGGTATCCTTCTTTGCTTTCTAAACAAAACAAGTATAGTAATGCCCTTATTTTCAGCATTTTGCCTGCGCAAAATGTGAGAAACCTTTCTTTGGTCATCGTCATTATGAGAAAAAAGGTTTAGCATATTGTGAAACGCATTACCATCAACTTTTTGGAAATCTTTGCTTTGTATGTAACCAAGTGATAGCTGGAGATGGTGAGTGTTTACATATTGTCAATTATTCCTCATCCCCTCCCTACTGTACTTTTGCACGTGGCAAGATATTAAATTCGGACAAAATGTTTGTAAAAAAAAATAATTTTCAGAAATTTTTTATGAAAAAGCCACTATGTTATCAATTTTTGTATATCAAATGGAAAAGGGTGTCTTGTGATATTTCGAATGATATGTGTTTCAAGTCTCTATACAATGTCCAATACTTTTTTGAATTTTGGTAACCGGTTGTGGAGTTATTGATGTTTGAATTTGGGACTAGAAATTTCTCAAGTTCGCCACCCCATGTCAGATTTTTTGAAATTAATGATCATTTAAAAGAAATATGAATTAGTAAAAAATTTTGAAACAGATACGAGTCAATTTAGAATGCATAAAACGATAACATTTTATTTTAACTCCATTACTTATTATTTATCTTAAATATGAAAACATAATTTCAAGAAATGTTCAAAATGTTCTCCTTCAACCTCCTGATGGTAAAACAGAATATTTGCGCAACATGGTTGTGTAAGAAACTTTCTACTTGATATAGCCCCAAAGGAAAAATTCGAGAGTGGTCGAATCTGGTTAATGATCATTCCGTTCCAACGGACTCAGCCTACCAATCCATATGCCTGGGTATGTCTGATCTATCCAATTCCTCACAGGCCTGAAACAGTGTGGAGGCGCAACATCTTGTTGAAAAACAACTGACTTTTCAAATTCATCTTGATTGTTGTCTACATTTTCTTGAATCCTTGTGTAAATGAGGTTTTGAAGAATTTCCAAATAAAAATCAACAGTCAGATTTTCCAAATAAAAATCACCAGTCAGATTTTCCTCTAGATATATGGGACCCATAATATGATTTTCAAATATTCCTGCCCAGATATTTATTTACTGAGTTTGAGTATGACCTTCTCGAAAAATATGAGGGTCGTCTGACCAATATCGCAAATTTTAGAGGTTGACACTTCCATTCAGGAAAAAAGTGTCACTAAAAGAAATTGTCTTTATACAGTTGTGATTTGCAATCAAACGTTTAGAAATTAACCCAGGGCTCTGTTCACTTAGTTTGTGTAATATATTTAACTGTTGTCGTATACTACAGGAGGTTATTTGCTACAGACACAACAATTTCTATTTGTTTATTTATTTATTTATTTCATTGATATGACAGTGGCTCAAGAACTGATTTTACATATATAAAGAATTACATGGCTCATAATCTTTGCACATAACACTCATTTTTAGCAACTGTTACATTAATCATTAATATAATTTTTATAATTCCAGTTTATAATATAACTTCTTTGCGGCTAGCAATAGTGTAACAATGATATAAAAAGTGTATTACGATTACGAATATAACAGTTTTTCTGATGATGATCACAGCGATATCACAGAGCATACAGGTATGAATCTAGTCTGGTTTTAAACAGTTCAATAGAGCCAGATTCCACACAGACGGATGTTCTGTTTGCGAGGAAATAAGTCTACACATTCGTTCGTGTCTATTCTTTCCTCATTTTCATCTAATATCCCCTCGAGTCTACGGTTTTCGACAACTTACGGGATTTGACAAATCCCTGGTAAACTGTACAGGTTTTGCGCAATCTTCTCTGCTCCAGGGTTGGTAGATCAAGGATTTCAACCTTTGTCGTTATTCAAAATCATGTGGCTCTCTGGGAAGTTACTTTAGCCGTTTCTGTGTGTGCTCCAGATCAATGTCCTGTCTGTAATGTGGCGACCAAACCTTCACTGGCATACTCCTCAGTGGGCCTGATATAAAGTCTTCAGGATAATTTTGATGAGGTCTTTGTTAAGGTTTTGAAGCCTTTGGTGAGGGAGTAGCTGGTTTCATTTGCCTTCTTCACTACAGTGCGGACGTGTTGGTTGCATTTCAAATCCGAGGACATTGTCACCCCAAGATCTTGCAGGGCCAGTGTAGGTTGGATGGAAAAAGTTTTCACCGATGGATTACTCTAGGAGAGGATTTTTCTTTCCCAAATGCAAGACCCTGCAATTCTTCTCTTTCAGATGAATCATCCATCTGCTGGACCAGGCGGCAATTGTTGCAGTTGATGGTGTACTACAGATGGTTCGACAAACAGTTAAGTACACGGACCTCGCAGTTGATGTAGAATCTCCCTAGCCCTAGCTGCACTTCCAGTTTTAAATTTTTCAAAAAATTTCCCCGAGATATTTTTGGCAGCTCAGGAAATCTTGCATCGAAATCCCTTTCTGCCTCATGAAAATTTCGGTAAAACAAAATGAAATCAAGCTAATTCTGTGTACCAACAGTGACAACTGTCAGGTTAACACAATAGTCTCTGTTACTATGGACTACAATAACATGGTGTGGAATCCTATATCGGATTAAAAACAGAAATGCGTTTCCTTGTCAAATATTTGTTCAATTTTATTCTTAATGCGATTCATTTTCGCGAACATTATATAGAGGTTTTATTATAGAGAATTGAAATACCTTTGGTTTGAAGGGTCACAAGACCTCTTTTCTATTAGAAAGAAAAGTTGATAGGGCCCTTCTCTGCGGCGAGTGATGTCACACTATTAACTTGTTTAACAAAAGGTACTAAAAATGATTCATTTTCATACAAATTTCGACAGACGTTGATATCTTGCTCCATACAAAAATTAAGAGGGAGGGGGACTAGCAGTATGTGTGTGTGTATATAATTTTATTTAATTTTTTTCTAAACACTGAAAAATTATCCAATTTTCAGTTTTCACTGCCTTGAACAAAGCCTGGTGCTATCACCACTTTGCTTGTTCAATCTGTGATCAGAAAATGAACCAGAAAACTAAGTTTTATGAATATGATCTCAAACCGGTCTGCAAGAAGTGTTACGAGAAATTTCCTGGAGAGCTTCGTAAACGTTTGAGGAGACAGCATGAAGCTGCACCTAAAGCTAGCACACCAACTTCTTCCTAAACAAATGTGAATGAGGTATCAGATGGAATTCTGAATTTATAGTATTGGAAATTTTTATGTTACTTTCCCTTCACCTGTTAAACCGATTTTGTCTCTAACTGTATGTCTATGTACATATTCGTACCAGTAACTTCATATAAATATGTTGTTTTGTAAAAATTTTATATTATTAACTGAATATATAATATTTTTATTAGGTTAATAGATTATATAAGTCTGTCAAAAAAGGCTTTTTCAGCTTCACAGAAAATGCCCATAAAGTCTCTTCAATATTAACAGTATAAGGCTTTTTAAGTTGAAATTTGCATGCTCTCTTATCTTGAATAAATGTTTTCATAACAGAAACTTGCAAAATTACAGAACATAACTGACAATAATGTGTACTAAATGTTAACTGTTAGTGAAACATCTTTATTGTGGTAATAATGAAAAATGGGGTAGATAAGGAATACGGTTTCCTGAAAACTGGTGAACCAAACATCAAAATACTAACTGATGACATTGTTGAGCTAATAGTGACATTGTTGAGGTAATAGTGATAATTGGCAGGTCACTGGTTTGAATTTGGAATATTTGAGTGTTAAAAGGTATCTTGATCACAATCATTTATTAAATCCTGTGGACTTTACAACATATGATTTTCACTGCATTTTATCGTATACATAAAATTATAGATTTTGATACTTTTTAACACTACAGTTCCAGTTATCGATAATTGTCTCATGTAGATATTGAAAATAATGAAGTGCATTGGATAATGGATAATGTTTTGGAGCACCTAACGAAAAGCAAGTGAAAGCTGGTGAACAATGAAATTAACAATCTTGAAAGACGAATCTGTTCTGTTCAATTTTTCGTGGACCAGTGGACTAGGTCATTTTTATCCATTAAAAACATACATAAAATCAAATCTTTTCTCTTTATAATATTGGTAGAGAAAAACACTTACAATTATAAATTCAGTATCAATTCACTCATCCACTAAAATTACTTCCTGAAAGGTAGAATTGAGAACTTTTAATCTTACCAACCAGATTGTTGTTATCAGGAAACAGCAGGTTGAACATACATTTTACAAAATTATTATGTAATTTAAAAAATTAAAACCTAAAGCAAAGTACAAGTAACTCAAAGTCAAATGTGTTTTAAAGATTTTCTACTTTTTTTGGTGCTTTTAAATTTTATGCCCCGTATTTTATGTTGGCTTACCTTTATATGTCTACAAGAATGGAATAATTAAGAATTTTATTCGTCTTTTCAAGACTGTTGAGAAGTTGAATGTCTCCATTCTATTCATCTGTTAGAAAATCAATCATTTTAGTTGTTACTTTTCTTTAAGATTCATCACTATTTTTCCTGAAACCTTTATGGCATGTGAAATATTTTTTGAAGTTTTCAGTTGAAACCAATTGAGAAACAACCACACATTTTACATGACCCTATGACCTTAAATGAGATGTCATTTTAGATGTTAGAGATTGTAATAATAGAATCATTATAGAATTATATAATATAATGGAATCATGATCAAAGCACCACTCATATTTTCGTATGTATCTTTTTTTTCCAATATACAGCCAACTCCAGATTTGAAGAAGGTGGCAATACTGTCAAGATTAATTGCAGAATGAAGTAAACATTTTTGCCTGTTTTACACATTTATTTACAATTAATATACCAGTTTGAAAAATATTCAAAAACATAATGAAATCTAATATTTTAGTTTTGACAGAAAACAGATGAAACATTTTGTATTCATTCTTATTTTTTGGGTTAATGTTACATGTTACAGTTTTCTATTCCCAAAAGATGAAAAATTTAGAAGAAAGTTTGCAATACCTAGGAAAAATAGAATTCCATCACGTAGTTTTTTGGTTTCTGTAATTCATTTTTTGAAGCAGGTGCCAATGAATTTATCCAAAATATTTTCCTTGAATCTCAGAAGTTGAAAAAACAGCAGTGCCTTCAATTTGTTTAAATAAATATGTTTCTTTCAGTAATCAAACCTCCTTTTAACTTTTTTCCATCACTGAAACTTGGAATTGAGAATCTGAAAATATACAGGTTTCATTTCACCATAAGAAAAAGTTATAAGTTTTCTGCAGCGGTCAAATTTTTATTATGTTCAATACAGAACTATTTCTCTGCCCAATTGATTGGAAAAAAAATTATGATCGAAGGCTGTGCAGCGTTACCACTTATCTCATTAGGACTTGCTACTGGAGTTGACTAAAGAAAAACCATTGAGTAGAACATTTTCTCATATGTTTTTAATATTGTTTTGAAATTTCTGTGTATCTACAATATTAAGATTATAATTTGAATTTAACTTCGAAATTATTCACTAACAAAGAATCTAGTTCGCTCCTCTAATGCTACAATAAAAATGAAAAAATAATATTTTTGAACATCAGCCCATGAGGCTTTTCCAGTTTTGACCTGAAAAAAATATTACAAATAAAAAGGGTTTTCCATTCAAAAATGTAACTTTGTTGGTAGTTCAGCTGAAACTGGTTGGTTAAGATTTTTGATTCTTTATGTTAAAAAGATATATTCCAAATTTCACCTTGAACTATCAATGAACAAAACAAGTTATAAATTTGGCCCTCTTTTCTGTTTCACCTGGTGTAGTTCATACATTTATTTGCTGACATATATGATTTCAAAAAATGGATGAGTTATCTGAACCTTTCTATCAGAATGAAAGCAGAATTCTTATTTCTTAGAAGTATTTTGTCACTGATCTTTGTTGAACTATTTCCTATATAATTGAATATAAAATAGTTTTTTCAAGTTCAATTTAGTTTATATAAGAATTGGAGGTTTGGCTCAAATTTTTCAAACAAAAATTCTAAAAAGGCAAAATATGTTTTACTCTTGTAAGAACTAATATTTTCAGTAGAAGAAACACAATTATAACTGTAGTATTTTTATTCACTTCAGTAATATATATTTAATACTAATTTTCTAAACATTTATCTAATCTTATAAAAATGAGATTAGGAGAATTGTGTGTAGTACAATCATTAAGTTTAAACAAAGTTTAATTTGTAGATGTGTTTTTCATGCACTCACTGTAATTTTGAAACCTAGGATATGTTAATGTCGTTTGAGATGCAAATCAATGATATTTAGGAATTTTTGAACAGCACAAATGCTAGTCCATACCTAAATGTACCCGCAAGAATTTGAAAGATAATGGGCACTTTATAACTTTGATCCTACTGTAAAATTTTAGTCTATTTGTTTTCCTTTTTGAGGAGTTGAGTAGGATCTTTCAGTCCAACAAAATAATGTTGGTATTCAAGCGATACCTCGAGTTATGTTAAATATACTTTTAATATGGATGTCATCTTTGAGTGAATCTTCTTAATTTGCCTCTCAACTGACATGAGTTTTGTAGATATTAAACAAGTGCCTCAGCTCATCATGGAAGTATGAACATTTTCATAATTATTTTTGTATGCTTACCAGTTGTTATTGACGTAAAAAATTTTATCCGCTGATATTTTTGAACATCATTTTTCAATTACATATTTTCAATTTATGTAATAAAAGATGTATTTTCAGAAATATGTAATATCATATGTTGGTTAAAATGAGTTAATATGGACTCTAGTAAACTAGTGGAAAAAGTACTCTGAGCAGAATATAATATATATCTTGAGTGAAAGTTTACAAGTATATCCCTGAAATAATTAAATTTGATTTACTGTTCTTAGAAATAAATAGCGGAATCTATTCTAATAGAGAAAATCAGAAAGTTCATTTCAGGATATACTCGTATATAGAATTTTTCATGCATAGAACATTAAATATTGATGATTTATTTGATAAAATGTCATCAATCAATTATCCAAAGTGCAGTAAATTATTGTTTCTGGAGTCAAACTTGAAATTTATTCATGAATCCAATGATCAGATGCCTAATTTTATTTGTAATAAGAAAGTTAATACCAATTATTTTTATAGAATTGCTAATAAATATTTATATCATGATATTGATTTCATTTTCCATACCATTTCAAATTGCCCAGATTATTCAGATATGAAACTACATAACAATTTCCCAGAAGTGACGGACCAATGTCATTTCTGCAAAGCTAATATTTTGACAATAAATAATGAAATTTGAAAGTATTGTAACGAATTAAAGCACTAACTGTCTTAAACTAATTTATTTTCTACAATATTTACGTTACTAATTTATTTACACACGTTTATCGGCACAACATGTTAACAGCTCGTTTTCTCCATAGAGACTGATCGAACAGAAGCTGGCGGCCGGTTTATGTTGTCGAACCCTTCTCGAACTCTCTTTTCGCTTCTTCGGCGTATAAGGAATTTTCGCGTCTGATCTGACCGCTTTCTCTGCCGTTGCCACGAGCCCG
>WOGN01002638.1:0-14430 GCA_015342105.1 Leptinotarsa texana
TGTGAAGGATATAGCCGAGTGGATGACAGCGAAACAACTCAAGCTTGCCCCTCAGAAGTCAGAGGTAGTACTGCTGGCAGCAGGCAGAAAACTGAAAGGGATCACAATTGAATTGGAGGAAACGAACATCCGTAGCCAAGAATCTGTCAAATACCTGGGAATCCACATGGATCGGAATATGAAAATGGGAGCTCATGTTAGAAAAATAGCAGAAAAAGCGGAAAAAGCCAAGGCTGGTTGAGATGTATAGATGACAGTTAGTAGTTTGTAGTCACGAAAAGGAATAATTTCAGAACTTCCTCAACACTCTGAATACCTATCGTTGCCGTACGTCATCAATTTTTTTAACTTTTAAATTCAACAATCAAAAATGCGTGAACTTGTACAACCGGTTGCCGATATATACGTATGTTCGAAACTCATTTCGGTTGGTTTGTTATGCAGTTGGCGAATGACTTTATTACCGCATGCATGGTTTGCGCAGAAAAATGGACATACACTGGGCGTAAGTATTTTACTTCTTATAAACAGTATTAAATAGTATTCCTATCTTTATGATTGGCCACAATAAGGTTCAGTTAACGTGCAACATATGCCGATTTGAAAAAAAATGATATTCTGTGTTTTACGTATTTTTATTTAGCCGTTGCCATAAGCCAACGATAGGTTCCTAAACTGCTTTCAAAACTAATTATCTTTTTTCAGTCGAGGATTCTATCTTCAGCAGGCTTTAGCTATGCTAGAGGAAGATTATGATGATTTAGCTGCACCAGGCGTGAGAGGAATATTCATAACTCCGCCGGAGGCTGCAGATCTCACTGATGAGGACTCGTCCGCTGAAGATGAAGGTGGTTTAGTAGACAATTCGGGAAGAAATCACTTATCAGCGGCAGCAGAAGTTGTACTAGACAATAACCAACGAATATCTGGATAACCTTTTCACGATGTAGAACCTGAAGAAGTCCAAAGGCCCCACGAGAAAACCAAACTCAACTTCAAATGGATTGATAGAGATCCCATTACAAATAAACCTGAGTAACCAAACTATTCCCAGTTTCACAACGAGACCGCGGTTGAAGTTTTCGAAACTTTTCTGGATGATGCTATTATAAATCTTCTTGTCGAAGAATCAAATAGATATGCTGGATTCACCAATTGACTCCCTCCTAATATAACCACACATGAGAGGAAGTGTTTTATAGGCAAACTGTTTCTAAGTGGTTATGTTGTTTCACCTGGAAAAAGGTTTATGGGGTTACGGTAGACGACATGCACAATAAATTAGTATCTGAGGCTATGCGCTGAGAAAGATTCATATAGATAATGAGGTTCTTACATTGCGCTGATAATACCAAGCTAGATGAGACAGATAAAATGTGTAAACTTCGACCATTCATTGATATGCTGAAAGCAAATTTTTTGAAGTATTTTTTACCCGTTGAACATTTGAATTACGATTAAGCAATGGTAAAATATTATGTACGCCATTTTTGCAAGCATAAAGGGTAAACCCATTCGTTTTGGGTATGAGGTGTGGTATTTCAATTTGGTTGCTTGGTAAATTTTGAGGTCTACCAGGGAATTAGCCCAGATAAAAATAAGCTGTGTAGCTCTCAATACGGAACATGTGTAGCTCTAATAGTGAAAATACTGAACAAATTACCGAATCAGACGTATCGTCATAATATCTATTTCGATAACCTTTTCACTGAGAGAGAATCGGTTGCCCAAATCTTGTACTCTCACTGATAAAAAAATGACTAACGAGAAGATAAAGGGAACACACGAATTCAAGATTTGTGCTGAAAATGGGGTTTTGGTCGCACGCTGGAATGACAATGCTGTGGTGACTGTGGCTTCTACTGTCCCAAGTAGAATATGCAGCAATCAAATCTATTTACTATGCATTTGTTTATAGTAAACTCAATTTCGGAAGTGTCAAATGGAGCCCACATTATAATACACATAAATTACGATTAAAAATACTCCAAAACAAATTTGTGAGGTTCTTGCATTTCAAAATAACGAAGACTTATGTAACATTTGGCATTAGTCAAATTCGATCTCACTACAAAATACAGCTTCTAGAACAACGAAGAATAATAATCGACTTTATAAAATTATAACAAACTGTTATGACTCACCCAATCTAGTATCGATGACTTTTTATCACGTTCCTCATAGGAACACTAGAAACAGAAAATTACTTGACAGTCCGAATTTCAGCACAAATTTGGACAAAAACTCCCCAATTACTAGAATGTGTGATTCTTTCAACAAATATTGTAGTAATGTAAATGTTTTCTCTATTACGTTGAATTTCTTTAAAATAACGATGAAAAGAATATTCTTGGTACGTACGAAATTTATTAATTCATTAATTTTTATTTTTTCTTGTATCTGTTGACACCGTGTATCTCTGTAACTACTACTATCGGTGGATGCTTCTATGGGTATTTACCTGTTTGTAAAAATAAATCAAAGTATTGATACATTTTTGTAGAAAATTTTATGACCTACAATTTTTATCTGAGGTTAGTTTATGATAAAACTCACCTGAAAATCGCCAAAAACCAATTTTTTTCGAGATTTTTGACATTTGACCTCGAATAAATTTTTTTCCAGGTATCGCAATCATTCGAAATTTCAAAATCTCATTTTGAACCATATTTTGAACAATTACACGCATTTACAACTTTTTGTAAATTTATGTACCTTCACTCTTATTTTTTAGTCTAATTTGACCTGATTAATAGCTCTTATTGTTTCGTCAAGAAACAGAAGGTAGCCACTTTACCTGCTTGTGCCACTTTATCCAATCTTCCCCTACCGTGGGAAGTTCTTTTCATATGGTCATACGGTCAATAAGAAGTATTATCTTGGAATTATGCGCCGTTTGCGAAAAAACAATTCATAACTTTTCCAACAAGTCATTGCCTGTTCGTTTTTTTTTTGGCCAAAAACAACATCGTTATCATGCCTTGGCCACCGTTTTCACCGGATTCGCCTCCTGCGACTTTTCCCTGTTCTCAATATTGAAAATACTAACTCTGACTCATTTTGAAAATAAATGCTGCACGATTTCAGATTCACAAACAGAGATTCATAATTTTTTTCATTGCTACTCGCCCAACATAATTTCTTTGAATCCGTTAACACTTTTGAGATTTTATAAATTGCAAGCGACAGTAAAAGGGCTCCCTTGCACAAAATTCCCAATACGGCTCTGAACACCAGTGATGAAAGCGATTGGTTTGGTCCCACGCGTAAATTTGCTGAAATGCCCGTTCATTTGTTGCGGGGTTTTTTCGTTCACGGCGTTATTTCTCGTTTCAGATGACGATGTTTTTCAGAATGAAAACGCTCAGCCTGGAAAGATACCAATTTAGTACACAATACAGAATAATCGGATTAATGGCAACTTGTTTTTGCTCATATATTTTTCCATTTCTGCGAATTTATACGTTTTGTATAAAGAATGCAGATGATTATAATTTTTGCTCAGAATGGATTCAATTTCACATAACGTCATGGTAATGTTGGAAACTCATCTCAAACGTCTTTTTTGTAATATTAAGTGGATAGCAAAATCTTTGCTGTTCCAAGGACCATACGATGATAATGTTCCATATAGAAATTATGAATTGGTCATTAAAAATGATGATTTCCTACCACGTAGTGACACCTACATTCATCAACTTATGAATTGGGCTTATAGAAAAATATTTTTCATGCTTTGGCAGAGAAAGGAATAGATTACTTCCAGGTATCATTAATTATCTGGAGAATTTTTCTTCACAATTCTACAGTATAAAACAACACCAGTTCAGAAGTAACAGTCTAAAAACTTTTTTCTTCTTCTAACTCCAATCAATGAATATTCAGAACATACAACCTAATTTTGACAATAGTTTATACATTATTTCTCCTTCTTTTTCATCTGTAAGTTAGTTAAGCCTCGTGTAGATACTTTCTTCTGACTGCAGAATATTTCAGATAATTTTCAAAATGTTTGTGCTTCCCAATATTAATGACACATTTTGGCTGTAAATAACGTGCTTCAAAAGTATTTGAGTATGTAACGTAGTCCACATTTCTTATCTTCTGTGAGAACGGTTGGTGTAACTCTAAGGACTTGATTCCATATCAAAGCCATAATATACAAATAGGGTAACTTTATCTGAAATGGTATGATATCAACGATAATCTCGAATCAATCACTGGCATATACCTACTCAATAATTGAGATTTACACACAATAAATAATGCACACAATTGAATAACTAGAAAATCATAGAAATTTGAAACTGTTTATTACATCGATGATGAGGTGACCTCTGACGGAGACACAAAGCTGGAATTTGAATTCAGCACTCCAAAAAAAAACAAAGATTTCATAAAAAAATAAGCTATGTATTTCTGAATTATTTCCTTCGCCAAACCATACTTGACTGAACTTACTAACAAATCATCCATAAGGAAAATTTCGAATCTTCCATAAAAGTCTGTCGGATATAATTCAATATCCAGCGGAGTCTTAGCCGGGGAAGTAGTTGTTTTCCGACAGACATTTACCACAACTTACGGTGTAGGTAATTGTTATGAGTTTCTATCTCTTGTCGATACAGTCCTCAGACTTGTTTTGATTCAAATTTCATCCAACAAAAACTTAATTGACTCCAAAGAGACCCTTTTTTCCTGACAAGAACATCGCCTAGAGCCATTACCTAATCGAAACAATAACTCACTCTGCTATCGTACCGTCTTATTTAATTTTCTTGATAGTATATATAGAGGTATATTTCGCAATAAAAACCTAGCGTAAAGATGATAAATAATAAAAATATGGCTCCGATGTTACAAGGAATATAGAACGATAAAAATGTGAGGATGAAATGTATTTTATCATCCATCTGGAATTGGTTGATCTCATTCTCATGCAAATATGTAGCTACATTTTATTTCGCGTTTCTTGAGACGTAGGAAATGTGAATTTAGTCTCTCTAACAGACAATATAAACAGTGTACGTGACCTATCGATTAGACTTCTGTCCTTTATGTGATATCATCAAGAAGAATATTTCTCATATACGATTCTTCAGTCCCGACTTTGGGTCGAACTTTCTCTGACGAAGGTTGCATACATACATGTCAAGGGCAGTTAGGTGTTCGGCTCAAATATTTGTTGGACCGATACAAAAATATCCCATTTGTATGTGCTCTACTCGATTGATAGTTTTCTCAATCTGACACAAGGTGAACAGGTCATTAGACGACATCTTCCTCCTCCGTGCTCTTGCATAAGACATGCCTGACAGTTTCATCTTCCTGTTCACACATTCTGCATAAAGATGTGTTCACTAGCCTCATACTACACTACAGAGTCTGTAGTAGTTCCTGAAGGGATGCATTCGGTTTCAATATTGCATTGATAGAATAGTCATCATTAGTTTGTCTTATTAAGAATTCGGTCATATTTCTACCGTTATGTCCTGCTATAATAAATATTTTCTTTACTCTTGTGGGTTGGGGGTTAGCTTGGGTAATTTTCGAAGGTGATTGTACTTGATTATTATTATGTTTGAAACACGACAAATTTGTTTCGACTCTTTTTCTGATGTTTTCATCATTATTCGTTTGTGTGGAGATATGATTGCATGCTTTGATTTCATCCCATGTCTTTAGGAATTGAGCATGGGTGACAGTTGGCTAGTTCCGCATTTGTGGAAGTCATCTGGCCGTAGGTGTCACTAGGTCCTAAAATTCTTAGTCCAGCCGCTTCCTTGGCTAAAGAGTCCGCAATGCGATTATCTTTGATACTGTAGGGCCCTTCAACCCAAATCAGGATAATCTTATTATCTACCGAGGCTTTGGCTAAATCTTGATGGCACTCTAATACTAGCCCTGCTGTAACACGTTGCCTGATCAAGGTTAAACACTTCCGTAAGTAGTTGACGAATAACTGATGAGTTTCGATATTGTGACTTTGTTGATATCCCTCCTGGTTCTTCAGCTATTGAAACTTTCGTAGTTGAGCTAGAAATAGACACAGCATCATTTACAAACATTATATCATCATGTTTGTACTGATGAAATATTTATCCAGTTCAACGAGACAAATTAAGCGTCTGAATTACGCTCCATTCACCATTCTCTTCAGATCTCTCGCCAACCGTCAACCGTCTTTTCAAACACTTTGATATCTTTCTCACCAGTAGGACCTGCATATTCAGTTGAATCAATTCTTCATCAAAATCTCCATTCTCACCCATTGATATAAACATCTATTTCTGCCGTTCTTTCTTTGTACATGGAAACAGACTTTTCCATTACGAGTCTCGCGTTTTTCGATAACGAGTTGAAAAAGCCCATTGTCGATTCTATTGTTGTAATATTAAGTAGTCGGAGAGCAATATTCGCTTTTCTAATAGCAATTAAATCCAATAAATGAAATAAAATAACTTCGAAGCGATGAGAGTTTTTATACAAATTTTAAAATAGACCGGTTCAAATTGAAGTGTTTGGAGAAGCGAACGATCTGATATTATACAGATCGTATTTTTCAGCTGATCCCACTATTGCTAGCTCGAAAACGGAAGATTTCGACATCAAAACTAATCAATACAGTTTATTGTATATCTATTGTATAGCTAAACACATGTCGCTGTTTTTGTAAAACCCTTTAAAGTGAAAATCATGCAGTAAACTTTTGTTTGAAGGTGATTGACAATGTTCCATGATGAATCTCACTAGTTTGAACTTCCATTGTCTAATATATAATTTAATTTGAATAGCTGACAATAACAATTATATTAAGCAAAAACATACAAGTGAAAATAGAACGATTTATAAATAAAAACGATTTATATAAATAAAAAAATACTAATGAAAATATAATAAAAGTGAACACTACTGCAGTGATGGATACTGTTCTCTACGAACAGAAGATCGAAGAGGTTCTTCAGAAGGAACAATACACAAAGATCGTACGGGACCCTACTGCATCAAGTGAAAGAAAGTTATACCTGACTTTGAAAAAACACCAAGTCTATTTTTCGGACAGGGAAAGATCATCACTAACACCGCACCACAATAAACCCCCTCACTTGTATGGATTTCTCAAAACCAACAAGAAGGACGTTCCGCTTAGACCGATCATCAGCTCCAGCTTCTACATTTTTTATTCCCATATTACAACCATTACAAGGAAAGCATCGTCTTTTGTGAAGAATTCAAGGCATTTTGTCGAACAACTAGGGTCAATTGAAGTCATAAAGAAGACCAACTATTTAGCTTCGACGTAACAATCTTTACACTAAGGTTCCGGTCGAAGAAGCACTTCAAATCATACAGAGATAGCTATCAGAAGACAGGAACTTGGAAGAGAGAACGAATCTACCTATATAAGTCATTATGAAATTGTTAGAATGCTGTGTATGAAACTGTTATTTCCACCTGAAGGACGAATTCATTACACATGATGGGGGACTGCCAAAGGGATCCCCACTTTAACCAGTCATAGCCAACATATATATGGAGTGATGTGAAACTCTAGACATCGAAGAAGCCCACAAGAAACCTTGAGTCTGATTGAGATATGTTGAACACCTTCATAATATGAAACCATGAGAATCCTTAATTATACGCCTTCCTGAAACACATCAATAGCATGAGACCTTCTTTCACTTTCACAGCAGAGAAGGAAATCCATAAAGAAATGCCATTCTTAGACGTTTTGGTGAAGAGGACTGACACCAAGTGGAAAACATCTGTATACCGAAAACCTACTCACTCGGGACAGTATCTGAACCACGAATCCAACCACCACCAATCAACCAAAAGAGGAATCATCATGACTCCATTAAACCGTGCTATCGGGCTCTGTAATACGAAGGAAGGTCTCGAGAAGGAACTAGACATCATCAAAAATTGTCTTCAACGGAATGGCTACTCCAAAGCGATGGTAGAAAAGACTTTGGCTCAACGACAGCAGGAGTCTCGCAAGGAAGAGATGCCGTCAAATTCAGTGCTTGCACTTTTCTACATCAGAGAATTATCGGAGAAGATAAGAAGAATTGATTCCAAATACAACATCAGAACCTGCTTTAGATCTATTAACACTATCCGTAGCAGCCTCTTGAAAATCAGGCCACCAAACGCGGACTGTGGTTTCAAGAATTGCATTTACCGGATACCCCGTGAGTGCAGAAAATCCTATATTCGCGAAACTAAGAGGCTATTGAATGTTCGCATTGCCGAGCACAAGAAACACACGCAGCGAGAGGAAACCAGTAAATCAGGAATAGCAGACCATGTTTGGACCCATCAACACAATATTGAGTAGTCCCAAGGTGGAGAAAATTCAAAGAAGCCGCATACCTGCTGTCCTACATTTTCTCCAGCCAAGCTGGCGTAGAGAAACGTAACATATGGAGACCCATCATTAAGCGAAAAATGGACAACTCCCACCAAACGATCATCTCCCACTGAACCAGTGAAGCGAAATAAATGGAAAGCGGAGATAAGTGAAAGTACTCGAACGACCCATAAATAGTCATCTCTCGGAGGAATCAGTCCAGTCATCACCTGTAGACGATTGTAGATACTAACAATGGAAACGTCGTGTACAAACGTTGCTTGAAATCTCTTAACTTTTCATTCATACTCATTTGTATTTCTTTATTTTTTGTTCAATCGTTTTAGTTTTACCTGTATTTTATTTCACTATTATTTCATTTCAGGTTATTTTTGCTTGATATAATTGTTATTTTAAGCTATTTATTTTTAATTATCTCATTCATCTCATTTTTCCAATTGGAGAATAATTTGCGCGCTGATGTTTGTATTGTAGAGAAGTTTCTCGTGTTTCTGGAAAAGCTATTTTTGCTCCGATCGTGATTCAGCAGAAGGTAATATCTCTAAAAATAGACGGGACGTTTTGAGGTGTTTCTCTCGCATTTGTAAACAAACACCACTCTGGCAGTACATTTATTCGAGAATATTCTGGAAATTGTGTTAGGTTTGAATTTACATATTTTTTGCTGAATATCATATATGGAAAATACGTGTTTTACGAGTACATGTCTAATATTCGCATCAATTCAAATTTTTGTAAAGCATAGGAATTACTACAAAGAATTGAAAGTAAAATTGAACTTCCTTATTAATGCAGGTAATGACTCGAAATGTATGAAATATATACATGGGATTCCCAAAATTATTAACAAACAGAATGAACAAAATAAGTCAAAAAACTAACCAGACCTGCACTAAACTAGAGTATAATTCAGACATAGTATATTTAAATATTGAAAGTTTACCAGATGTTTGTTGTTGCAATCCTGCAGTTATTCTGCTTAGTAAATCCAAAACAACAACTGATATCCACGATTTTGAACTGGAAATTAGTAATTATACACTTGTTAGATGTGATTCAGACTCTAGACCAGTGGTCGCCAACCTGTCGATTGCAGCTACCGGTAGCTCGCAGAGGCAATTCTGGTAACTCTCACAACGATTTTAATTTAAAGAATACAAACTGCAAAAATCAGAAAAGCTTCCGAAAATTCCACAAATAACATTTATTACCAACTAGGAGGAAAGCGTTAGTTGCCGAGGCCAATGAATGGAAAGGAAGAAGAAGAATACTAGTGAAAAACCCACAGATCTTAGTGTCTTCTAACATAACCTTACTTTCATCGCAGAATGTTTCCTTCAGAAAGTTTCAAGAGGGAATGTTACTTTCAAACATCCAAAACATTACATTTGAAAATAATGATGAATCCTGAACTCAACTGAGTTCCTTGAGAAAGTGGCACTAAGATATACGAGTGCTAACGTAATTAATCATGAAGAGGAACAGAAATAATGATGTTCACGAAACCCAAGCTTTTGGAAGACGGTTAACAAATTCGAACTTTATTCGAGGAAGACGCCGAAACGGATACTATGATTAATGATCCCAGTTAATGGAAATACCTTGCAACAAATGAATCACGGTTCTTGTAAAAACAGCTGGAATTTCGATGAACCTGGATATTATCGGCGAAGGAGCGCGGGGAACAGTGAGGTGAAATTGTTTTTCTGTTTCAATTTATTCAGAATTGCTTTTCGAATTGGGAATGACGGGAGTTAATATTTGATGAATTACTTAAATCGACAGATTCCAGAACTGACGGAAAATAAATTTGGAACGCACTTTTCGAGAATCTATTCTGTGATGAAAAACATCATTCGTTCGAAAGAATTTTGCAGACAAAGTGAGACAGGGAATTGTGATAATCAAATATACTTCTTCTATGACTCAAATATGATTAGTTGTTTTTATTATATTGTGAATTTTCACCGATTCAAAGTTTGACTTATATATGAGACCCTAGGCTTGAAGTCATGATTAGAGAGAACAAACTTTGGGTAGTCCGGCGGTGGCAAACTTTTTCATGGAAAATTTTGAACAATGGACCTTAGAGTAAGCGGCCGTGAAACCATATTGTTGGCTGAGTTATGTAGATGATACGTTCATGGTAAGGCAATACCAGCGGCGGCTCGTCAGAGGAGACTAGGGAGGCTTAGCCTCCCCATAAAATTCATCGGCTATTCATCGCAGTAAATTAAAAGATATTGACAAATAATTATGATTATTTTTTTCTAAAAATGCTTGGATATCATAAATTTACCATTAATTTTTAACCTAAATACATAATATGCCCAAAAAAAACACTATCACTCACTACGAAGTATGTGCTACACCTTATTCTGCATCAACAAAACTCAAACACACCGCCCATGAACGAATAAACCATCAACCCGAAATAATAAATGCCATACGTTGCAAGAGAGCCAAGCCTCCGACCGTTTTAAAACACACAATCTCCGAGAGACCGAACCAACCAGCGACATACGTCCCGATTTGTCATTTCAGTTGCGGAAATTATAGCGTTAGAGGAGGCTAGCCTCCAGTTGGTCTTCGTTAGTGTACGACTGCGTTTGTTTTTTTATTTAATTATTCTGACGGGATGCCTTGACGGTCCGGGAATAAAAATTATTCGGTAAATCGTTTTAGTGTTTCTTGATATTTGTTATTTGTGTATAAAACAGGCAGTATGGTGTTATAGCAGGGCTTTCTGCTAATATTTTCAATGCATTTTCAAAATGTTTCCTTTCAATTTCAAGGTGTTTTCAGGTTTCCACTTTTCGGTAATTTTTTTTTCATTTATCATGGATAAGTTAGACAAAATTAAAAAATCTGACGATATAGTCGATTGTTTGCTGACAAATAATTTTAAGTCTTTATTTTATGATAATAAATTTCAATTAAAGCGCCAGATAATCGACAAAATCTAGGATTTAATATTGGTTAGTACGATAAATGTGATTGGTTAACCGGCTCCATTAAACGAGAAAAACTTTTTTGTTGGCCTTGTGTTTTATTTTCCGTACAAACCGAATGCCAATTGTAGTCTAAAATAGGATACTCCGATTTAAAAAATTTACCTCGTTCTACTGTTTTGAATCTAAGTAGCATATATTTTTGTCTTGTGAATTGAAATTGTTTAGCAAACAAAATATAGCAACAGCTATATTATCTTGGTTTTTCAAACAATATTATGTTTAATTTTGGTTATTTTTTTTATTTTCTTTCTTCCTATTCAAAATTACAAAATACACTTTTCAAAATACGGGACCCTCGCAGACTATATTGAACTTGAATGACCTTCGATTAGAAGTAGTTTGCGGGTGCCTTGTGAATTCACTCAAACAAACCAGATTTAACCTTCCTTTCTACCCCATCCTTCCTTTCCTTTACTGGCAAGACACGTCTCTCACCTCCCCGTTGTTTCTCGCTGGACAATGAAATTTACTTTTAGACCTGTTTTTATAAGCATAATTAAGTACTCGTGCTTATGAAATATTTGAAGCAATTTTTAACAAAACTGTTGTATTACAAGAGAAAAGCATTATTTATTGACTGATAAGAGTTCATTTATATTGAATAAGTCAAAGACAATCCTTTTTCCTTGTATTTGTTTTTTAATGGTCAGTTTTAAACGTATAATTTTCGGCAATACATATTTATTTTGCATTTATGCAAATATTACGTATTTTGTTTTAAATAAGTGTGGTACCCCAAAATATGTTCGCGCCTCCGGCGGGCTTTTCTGTGTGTATATAGCCTTTATGACTTTAGCCTCCCCTGTTCTCCACTGGATGAACCGTCACTGTCTGTATCCAGTATTAACCACCACTCTCAATGCCTTCTTTTGTATCCTAAATATTAGAATGGAATGACATGAATTTCCCCAAAGTTGTATACGATAACAAATATGAGAGTGAAACAGTGAGAAATATAAGGATTTTAGAATATTTGCACTAGGGATGTACTTCAATTGGCAAAGAACAAATAGAGAACCCAAGAGTTTTCTCTTCAGTTGTGCAGACCAGTTGAGTCTATTATCTAATGTAATTCCCAGTAATTCAACTTTATTAGTTTCACAATTAGAGATAATTTGATTGTTAGCAGAAATCTGGATGTATTGTGCCTTCTGACCATTTAGTTTGAGCTTATTAAATAAAACCCCTAATTAGATACATCATCGAGATGAGTCTGTATATTATTAGTTTTTTGCGACATAATGAAAGTAGTGTCGTCTGCAAAGAGAACCGATTTGAACGGCTTCATGTATTTGCACAAGTCGTTCACATAAATAACAAATAAGAGAGGGCCCAAACAAACCTTTGCGAAAAGCCATGCTTAACAGTTTGAAAGTTTGAGAAGATACCGTTGAGCATCACTGCTTGTTGACGATTGGTAAGATATGTTCTTATTAAGTGAAGCGGAGTACCTCTAAGTCTATAATAGTTTAATTTTTCCAACAGAATGTCGTGTGAGACGCAGTCGATCGCTTTCGACAGATCACAAAACATCAACGCAGTGTGATTGCCCTGTTCAAGTTCGTCAATCAAGCCAGACACAAAGTCGAACGCTGCATATACTGTTGAGCGCGATTTTCTGAAACCATATTGGGAGTTGCTGAAAAATTTATTATCCTCAAAGTAGGCTAATAGCTGAATCCTAATTAAAATTTCAACCACTTTACTGAATATTGAAATAATACTTATTGGTCTATAGTTATGGATGGATTTTTCATCACCTTTTTTAAAAAGGGGCAATACTTTAGAAGACTTGAAAATATCTGGAAAGATACCAGTACATAAGATTGAATTGATCAGTATAGTAAGATGTTGAATTATTATAGAGGAGGTTTCCTTCAGTATTCGACTATTGAGTTCATGGGTATCCAAACATTTGGAGTCCTTCAGTATGATCAAAAAGTATAAATTTTTACGGCCGAAGGTAACATTTCTCAGAGTTCTATTTCGGATGTGTTGGCCAATGTTTGCAGGTTTTAATGAATTATATGTCATCTACAACTGCGGTAGATATAAGAGATGATGAAGCAGTGGAGGAATTGTTTTAGTTGTTTTCCCAGTATGGGAATTCGACTCTATTTTATTGGTGGTTTGAGAGGCTTCGTTTGTATTGATTGAATCAAATGACCAGATATAAGAGCATTTAAGTTAAGGTAGCCAAATTGAACTGATGATCATTCTCTTTTCCTTTCGGTTGAAATAATTTATCTGTTTCTGAATTTCTATCGCCTCTCTGTATAGCTTTGGAGAGCAGCTCTGACTTTCACCGATCACTTAGGTCTCTTCAAACGCGATCACTTGGGTGCCTTCTCTAAATGCATACTCCGGTTCTGCTGACTTTTCTGTAAACCCCAGGCGAAAGTTTCTGTTGTTGTCAGAGGGCCGGCTACCCTTTCATTCATGGTTCCAATGTAAACTGGTGCACAGTTACAAGGGATCCAATAAATCCTCTGTTTTGCTTGAAATCCTCTGGGTTCTAAGCTCGCCTTAGACTCTCTCTGATAGTTTTCAAGTATCGATTTCAAGTTGTTTTTCCAAAATACCTAAATTCGGCCCGAAACTCTTTATATAGGGCAAGAATGCTTTTTCGATAACACGCTTGTTAGAAGTTACCTTTACAATTTCTTTTCTGGTTCACTCGATTTCGGCTTAGCTATACCCATTCGCTTTGTAAGTATTTAGATTCAACTACCTGAACAAAGTATTTTGAAAATTTTTCAACCTGTCTCATGAAAGATAGAATGTATCAGTATTCACATTTTCGGTGATTTCATGAGCTGTACTGATTTTTTTTCGTGGTACTTTGGGAGCTGTCTGACTTGTCTCCAGAAAACACTGCAAGCTCTTGGGCTTATTGCGTTTATTCTCACATCTTCTCATGACACCCATTCCATCAGTCTTGTTCCCTGTACTAGTTTGTACAGGTTACGTGTTGGAAGTTCATCATATTCTTCTTTGTACGTCCATATATTGCCTGCCTCCTGTGATTCAGTGCCTCAC